>LJIJ01001045.1:0-59700 GCA_001718145.1 Orchesella cincta
TATTCGTGGCTGATAAATATTAATAATACTGATGAGATTTTGTATTTATGAACATGATTACAAACATTATGACATGATAGTTTTAAGAATAATGATATTTTATATGATGATAAGATGAGTAGATTGAAGGAATAGTTAAATCAAATCAAAATTGATGTATTTGGAATTTGAAGTAGAGAAATGATTTGTTAAAATTAGAATGAAACAGTTTAATGTGTGGAATGAGGAAATGTTAGTTATAGATTTAGGGAGTATTTTAGATTTATTGAGAATGCTTATAACTTATTTAGCCTTAAGTTAGTTGCCCAATTGGAGAGAGAGTTTAATTACGGGGGTGGAGGAGTCCTTGAGGCGGAGTTTGGAGGGCAATATCATGTGAGGGACTTGGGGCAGAATGAGGTTCACAAGAAGGCGCTAAGCCTGATTGGCAGATGACGATGCATTAGGCATACAGGGAAATAGTAAACAGGGAAAAGATACACTACCACTTCTCATCCTCCTGTAGGGCTATGAGCTTGAGTAGATTCTTGGTGTTAAAAAAAATATTTATTATTTTTGAATTCTTATTTTTTCAAACTGTTTTTGAAAATTGTGTAACTCTTCCTAATCATTATCCATGTTGTGAATATTGTGTGACCATTGTTTTGACGAGATACGTTGTACTTTTCAACGTAGTAGTAAAAAGTAGATAGTGATAGAGACTATCTGAAAATTAGAGTGTTTTTGGTTTGTGTTTTATTTTGTGGTTTTCCAAACTGCTTCAAAAGAGGTAGAGTCATCTTGAGAAGAGTTGGCGTCACCCGTTGGACCAAAACCCCGGAAAGTTGGCGGATACTGAAGATAATTCTGTAAGCAAAAGGTTTAAGAGATTTTGAGTAAGTTGACAACCAAGTCTGGTTACGTTGATACTCGTTAATCTCGTCATTGCTCTTAATAACATCATCATTCATAGTCAACAGTAGACCCAGTCCACTTTCCCATATATTTATAGGATAAGCAATCCTCACGTTGGGATAGGGTCCCGATGGGCAACTGTGGACTCTCCAAACGAATGTGATACGATCGCCAAAGCTGATAGCTTGGCTTAATTTATTTCGAATTTTATTACTGGCATGTTGATGATGTAATCATCACATGCGTTTCGGTTGTGGAATTGTACGCTACTGGATCATTTACGTTTTAATTACGGGCATGTTGATGATATACGATCGCATACCGTTCCGATTGGGGATCGGAGTGTCGATGTTCACATTTTGATCGCAATTCCACTCATTCATCATGTAAACGACGAATATTATTCGTGATTAGTGTCATCTTTAATAAATCGTTGGGGTTTTCATTTTTTTATTTGGGTTTTGCTAATTTATTTTCCCCTTTGATAATTTGGGTTTGTCACACTATCCTAAGGGTTAAGATGAGAAGCTAGAGATAAGAAGCTCCTGACTGCATCATGCGCTACATCAGCTTCATCAAAACATATACCATGAACAAAAAGAAGATGTTCCACAGTGACTGTAGTGAGGAGTTCGTAAACATAATCCTGAATTTGTTCTTTGCTAAAACTGAATCATCCACAGTGCAATTGTCCAATATTGCCCCTAGTCCAATGGAAAGATAGGGAGAGCGATGCGTACGATAAAAGATACATCCCGCACCATGTAGCTAGGAGCAGAGGTTCCCGAACACCTTTCGGGTGAATCGATTGCTGCATCTGTCTACATCAACAATCGCATCATCAACAAGATGAGCTCTGAAAAGGAAAGGCCTATGAAAGGATCTTTCGTCATAAGCCTAACTTGTCTCATATTAAATTTGTTTGATGTAAGGCCTTTGTGCTCGTACCAAAAGAGGAACGAAACGTATGGTACCCCAAAAGCAAGAAATGCATTCTTGTTGGCTACATCGCATTCAAAGCAGTAGAGACTCTATGATCCCGATCTCATTTGTCAAGGATGAGGATAATGATGATGTTGATAATGATGACAGCCTTAATCCTGATGATGAGCCAAACAGCGATACCGTAAAACCATCATTGCTGACAATCGCTCGTGAGTTCAAACACTGATGATAAATAGCCAAACTTAGATCAAGACAGAAGCAGACACGTGCAATGATTACGTCAATCTCGGGACCGATAGGAAACTCTGTCAGGTACTTCAGGCAACGATTCCACGAAAAGGGATTTATTAACTCTATACTCGAGAAGTTCAAATAGTACAGGCAGCCAAATTGCCTCTGTTCCTACACTACCAGTTGATTTGTCCAGCAAGTGAATCTGCAAAACGTTATCTACAGAATAGCTCATTGGTCACTGCTTTTTGTTGCACGACCACCGACCAGACATCTCATACTCAGTGTCCAAGTAGTCCCAGTTTGTCACGTGCCAGCACGAGACGTGAACTGGAAGCAAGCCGAAGGGGGTTTTAAGTTTATTTAAAGGTACAAGTGATTGAATTTTTTCCATGTGATGACCCTCATCCATGTAAATACGAAACCCGTCATCGATCTCCGGTCTCCTTGTCCAGCAGCATAATTTGCATCTGTATATCCTTCAATTCATGAAATCAAATGAAATTGAAAGGAGAATAATAAAGGCCAAACAGTTTTGTTCCGCATACGAACGGCATTTTCATAAGTCTTGCATCAAATTGATCACAAATTTCTAAAAACATTCACCAATTTTGCGGATCGTATGCCATCTGAAAGACAAATTGTTTGGCTGTTGAATGATGGGTCATTTACAGTCTCAGTTATTTTTTTTGCGGAGTTAGAGCTCGTAACGCACCGGATCATTTTTCTCTCTTAGCAAAATATGCGTACACAGGTCAATCTGCATTAATGGAACGGCATTTCTGCTTCTATAATTAGAAGGTAACTTAATAAAAAGATGTTTTAGACCCATTAAGAGAACGACCTACTATAACTAGGCGGTATCAGCAACCTAGCAGTTATGACCGATTACTAGAAAATGGGTCAATACCTTCAAATTGTACGAAAAATTTGCTTTTTAAATAATATTATGCTAATTTTTGGAAACGCAAGAGAGTTTTACTGGTGGTGTTCTTCTACAACACAGCTCGAATGCAACTGCCAAGAGTATCGTCATGTGTCTTGCTTGTCTTATCCAAGTTTTCAGTAATATCCTTGGTCCAGTTTATTGAATGTGTTTGTAGTAAGAACACCACCTAGTAATTACTCTCTGTGGCGTTTCCGAAGAATTAGCGATAATATTATTTAATGAACGGGCAAAGATTTTCGTAGCAATTTGAACGATTGACCATTTTTCTAAAATAATCGGGTCATTAAACTGCTAGGTTGCTCGATACCGCCTAGTAAGTTCTCTTAATGGGATCTAAACATCTTTCTATTAAGTGACCTTCTAATTATAGAGCAGAAATCCGTTCCCATCTAGATGCAGATTGCTGTGTACGCATATTTTGCTAAAGAGATAAAAATGATCCGGTGGCGTTACGAGCTCTAACTCCGCAAAAAAAATAACTGAGACTGGTAAATGACCCATCATTCAACAGCAAACATTTGTTTCAATGGCAGTACCGATCGCTCAAAAAAATTGGTGAAGATGTCTTTTGAGAAATTTGTGATAGAAATTTGATGCAAGACTGTTATGAAATGCCGTCGTATTTGGGAACAAATCTGTTTGCCGTTTATTATTCTCCTTTCAATTTCAGTTGATTTCATGAATTGAAGGATATACAGATGCAAATTATGCTGCTGACAAGGAAGACCGGTGATTGATGACGGGTTTCGTATTCTACATGGATGACGCGGTCATCAAATGGAAATTCAATCACTTGTACCTTTTAAATAACTTAGAACCCCCTTGGCATGCTTCCAGTTCACGTCGTCCTGACACGTGACAAACTGGGACTACTTGGACACTGAGTATGACATGTCTGGTCGGGTGGTCCGTGCAACAAAAAGCAGTGACCCAATGACCTATCTGTAGATAACGTCTTGCAGATTCACTTGCTGGAACAAGATCAACTGGTAGTGTAGGTACAGAGGCAATTTGGCTGTCCTGTATATTGAACTTCTCGAGTAGAGAGTTAATAAATCCCTTTTGGTGGAATCGCTGCCTCGTAAGTACCTGACATAGTTCCTATCGGTCCCGAGATTGACGTAATCATTGCTCGTGTCTGCTTCTGTCTTGATCTAAGTTTGGCTATCATCATCAGTGTTGAACTCACGAGATGCTGTCAGCAATAATGGTTTTCCGGTATCGCTGTTTGGCTCATCATCAGGATTAAGGCTGTCATCATTATCAACATCATCATTATCCTCATCCTTGACAAATGAGATCGGGATCATAGAGTCTCTACTGCTTTGAATGCGATCGATAGCCAACAAGAATGCATTTCTTGCTTTTGGGGTACCATACGTTTCGTTCCTCTTTTGGTACGAGCACAAAGGCCTTACATCAAACAAATTTGATATGAGACAAGTTAGGCTTATGACGAAAGATTCTTTCATAGGCCTTTCCTTTTCAGAGCTCATCTTGTTGATGATGCGATTGTTGATGTAGACAGATGCAGCAATCGATTCACCCCAAAGGTGTTCGGGAACCTCTGCTCCTAGCTACATGGTGCGGGATGTATCTTTTATCGTACGCATCGCTCTCCCTATCTTTCCATTGGACTAGGGGCAATATTGGACAATTGCACCGTGGATGATTTCAGTTTTAGCAAAGAACACATTCAGGATTATGTTTACGAACTCCTCACTACAGTCACTGTGGAACATTTCTTTTGTTCTTGGTATATGTTTTGATGAAGCTGATGTAGCGCAGATGCAGTCAGGAAAGAATTGGATAGTGTGACAAACCCAAATTATCAAAGGGGAAAATAAATTAGCAAAACCCAAATAAAAAAATGAAAACCCCAACGATTTATTAAAGATGACAGTAATCACGAATAATATCGTCGTTGACATGATGAATGAGTGGAGTTCCGATCCGAAGTTGTGAACATCGACACTCCGATCCCCAATCGGAACGATATGCCGATGGTAATATCATCAACATGCCGGTAATAAAAAGTAAATGATCCAGTAGCGCTACAATCCCAAAACGAAACGGCATTGTGATGATAACATCATCAACATGCCGGTAATAAAAAGTAGAAATAAATTAAGCCCAAGCCATCAGCTTGGCGATCCCAAGCCATCAGCTCGGCGATCGTATCACACTCGTTTGGAGAGTCACAGGTGCCCATCGGGACCCTTGCAAAAAAAAGACGACGACGATGTTCATGCACGACACTCCGATGCATGAGTGTGCAAAAGAAGTGGTGCTCCAGTGAGATCATGGATGAGGTCACACGCTGATTCACATAATTCGCGTTATTTCCTGTCACATCACCTTCCTTAGTACCAAGATCGGCACTCCGATGGAGGAGCGTAAGTTTTTT
Source organism: Orchesella cincta (assembly GCA_001718145.1). Taxonomy (NCBI): domain Eukaryota; kingdom Metazoa; phylum Arthropoda; class Collembola; order Entomobryomorpha; family Orchesellidae; genus Orchesella; species Orchesella cincta. The sequence goes on from LJIJ01001045.1 coordinate 5,427, forward strand.
TTGAAGCCAACTAGGAAGGAAGAAGTTAGGTGGCTTCAAGGAGTTAAATTGCACAGTCAGGAGTTGAGCTTGCAAGTAAAATTTTAGCAATACAATCTTTTTTAATACGTTTCAAGTTGTCTTTAAGTTTTTAAGTTTAGTTTCCATTGAGAACCTTGTTACCATAGTTTCTAAAGTTTAAGTTATATCTACGTCTACGGCCCTACGTCTAGTATCTAGTTCTCCCCTTACCTCATGTGTACACAAAATTACCAAAATTTATTCTTAATAAAACTGTTCGGCCTAATTGGCATACAAACCCTTCGCGATCGTGAGGGTTTTAGTTTGTGCATACACCATCTTCTGAACCATCATAATACATACTTCTCTCACATCCCCACAACCCGGACGGTACTCCCCGTTCTCCCATTTGCCAAAATCTTCGGTGCGCAGGGTATGAGGAATATGTATCGTTAATTACGCAATAATATTATTGGGATAACCCTTATGAAAATGAAGCCGTTACAATAGTATGCGGATCGAAAACTTGTAGCTTCATTTTTAATAGGGAGCATGCACTGAGCTCCTACTTGTGATCTTCCCTGATAATTCTACATGAAGATCCGCTGCAGGCAAGCAGTCGTTACCCTTCTGTGACTTGTGAAAGATTTTCTTTTCCTAAGTAGCAGCTGTCACAGGTAAAGTCTCCTACAAGGTCGGTAAGGGCTATTCCTGTGTTGGCGTCCTTCCTCATGGTGTCTTAGATGTAGTGTATGTTGATAAGGTCTAGCAGCTCATGCCAAAGCTTCCCCTTTTCCATCTTGGTGAAATGCGCGAATATCGTTGCTGCAGGTATTGTATTAAACTGCATAACATGCATGCCATCCTTTTCCTTAGATTCTTGTCCTCGCTACTCACTGTCTGCAAAATACACAGCTATTTTACATAATGCCATTCTTTATTCATAAAAGCCTTGAATTTAATTTTGCCAGAGCCAAGTATGTCTCTGCATCAGCAAGACCATTCACACTCATGATGAGATGCACCAGAATCGGATAGCCAATCGTCATGAACACTGGATGATCCAACACGTACCACGTATGCATTCATTTGTGTGGTTGCATTCTCACTTTTGTTGTGGCTGCTGGGCTGGTTACCTTAACCACTTGATTGTCCATGCCGTTGACTACCTTGAGCGTCTGTTGAACGTTTGTTGACCAACAAAGTCATGGCTTGAAGGCCTTTTGGGTCCCACTCTTTCTGCTCCTCACCATCCTCCTCGTCATCTGCGACAGGGTGGCCAAACCGAATCACCTTTTACTCCTCCCCTTCCTTCTCTGTCCCTTTTCCACACCTCCCATGTCATCCTTTTCCGTCTTCTTTTCCCATCTTTCCGCTTGCTTTTCTCTCCCTTTTCTCTCTTCCCTCTCCGTTTTCTATCCTTCCCCTTTCTTCCCTCCCGTCCCATGGCTTCCCTTTCCTTTTCCCTCCCTTCCCCATCCTTCTCTCCCATATCCTTGCTTCATTATCCTTTTTCCTCCCATCCACTTCCTTCCCTCTCCTTCACTTTCCTTCCTCCCTTCCCACTTTCCTCCTCTCCTTTTTCGCTCCTCCCTTTTTCCTTCCCTTCACTTTTCTTCCCTCTCCTTTTTCCTCCCTTCCACTTTCTTCCCTCTCCTTTTTCCTCCCTTCCACTTTTTTCCCTCTCCTTTCTCCACCCTTCCACTTTCTTCCATTTTTAAGCAGAAAACTGATTTTTACACATTTAAATGCAGAATCATGCATATTTCCGTTTGTTCTGTTTCGTATTACCCTTAATTACATCAATATTCTAAAAGAGTATTACATTATCACTACGGATCGGATAAGTACGTGGGGATTTTCATAAAGGCTGCACCAAGTTTGACATTGAGTATCTCAAAGACGACTTAGTATGGATGCTAACCGCATGTCTTCTTGAAAGACAAAGCGTTTTTCCTATTAAAATGATGGCTTCCTACATAGTAGTAAGCAGTTTTTTACAAATGTAAAGTTAGAGTTTATTTTTTCTAGCCAAATATCAAAGATAGATTTTTCCACTTCTCAAAATTTTGTTTTGTTGGAAATTTCGACTTTTTATGGAAAATGACATCCTTCATGTTAGTTTGATCCCATGAGGTAAAGAAAAAACTGTTTGCGGATCCAATGGCAGGCGAATCAACTTAATACTGTAGGTGAAGTTAAGAAGTTTCATAGTGGTGAGTGCATCAAGTAATGATAAATAGGTATAATTCCAATAAAAACTATACAAATCATGTGCTCTTAGAAAACATATGATGCTTGTTTTCTGGAACCACGGTTGGAACGATTTTTTTCCGACGGATTGTTCTTTTGTGCGGGTACTAATTGACCAGGCAAACTTATGACTGACAAACGGGAAGGTACATAATAGCTTACAATAATACAACTGGGCACAAATCGTATGAGATTACGGAGTTTTTTCTTGCTGTTTTAATAATTTGTGAAGTCGTACTTTGATCATCGCCAGGAACAAACAAACGATTCTCAGGCTTACTTTGATTTGTAGCACAAATCATTATGGCAAGTCCTAACGTGTCGCCCCAATCTCACTCCTTTATTTTCCAAATTGAAAAACAATTGTTACGAGTGGGGGAAGTGTTACACAAAGTAGGCATCTGAAAAAAGTGGAATGTCATGGCTTGAGACTTCGAAACGCTATTCTTCTTCCCCAATCATTTATGGTTCCGTAAGACCAGGGGGGAAAATGTGTGTAAGAGTCATTGGGAAATTTGAATGTTAGAAAAACTCAGAAATAATCTATTGTTTGATGGTTTTTGAAAAAGACAGCTATAACAAAGTTGGTGGCAGGCCTTTATGAAAATCCCTCTCGTATTGTTCTAAAAACGGGTATCTATGTGTGAGCAAATATGCTCTATAAAAACTGTAAAATATGTTGTTTAATAAGATATACAAAATATAGCAAACTCTGACTTTAGGGGTAGCTTTAACCCAAAAGAATTAGCTATATTCTATCTTAAGTAACCTAGTTATCTCACCGTGCTAATTTAAAAGTTAATATTAAAAATCATATTCTGGTATGGCGTTTATGAATTCTATAGACTAAATACATCTTTAAATTGGATGCATGTTAACTACATAGTTGGTTAAAAAAATCGTTTTCGGGTTTATCAGTATTGATTTTTATCAGCACTTAACCCAAAAATACCTTTAAAAGTTTTGATTTTCGCATAGCAATTTGTTTCAAACAAATGGGCCAAAATAATGGAGTAATGTGCAAATATGCTGTAACACCCAAAATAATGCAAAATATGCTGCAAAAAACTTTGTCTGAATCGAGTTTTTTTAACTGCATATTTGGACCACGTGACAATTTGACCACATACTGTCAGATTCTGCAAACAAAAAGTTATGCAAATCTATAATCAACGTCGAACTCGTTAATTATAACTAAAGATTAGTAAAAAGCATGGACAGATTGCGATTGACGATTTCAAATGAGGATACAACATAAAATATGAGATTATGAGAAATGATTATCAAATAACCTTTAATTTAACAGTGAGTAAGAAAAAATAAATTCGACCATTTAAAAAATGAAAGTCATGAATTCAATATTTACTACAATATTTTGATAGAACATCTAAAGTTGAAACTCCAAGTATGATACAGTGTAATTGGAGACATTCTCGATGGAATAAATCGGTGTAATGATATCGGAGCCACGGCAGAACTGAATTTTCTCCGTCGCTTACCAACCGAGTAACCTGAAAATAAGCACAAGGTTCTGTAGGCGGTAATTTGTTTAGTTGTTATAATTTCAAATTTTTTTTACTGCAAAAGTTAAAATCTGAAAACACCTATACTTGTTTTTTGTGTGCTTACGTAATGATTATATTTATTTTCATTTAATAAAACAAATTAACCCGGCAAGCCCGATGGAAAGAAGTGGTGCATTAGAAGTTTGGAAAATATGACGCTGAACGTAAATGATGAACGCAAAAAAATGTCATAAAGTTTTCAAAGGTCACGGCTGAACTGATGGTAGAAGATTTTGATTAAACGAGTAAATGAACACATTTTTGAAAACAGAAAAAAATATAAGAGTAGAGTAGAAAAATGTTTATGTATTTCAGGTGTAAATAGTAAGGTCCCGATTTATCAATTGTAATACTACAATCTCGTAGCCTCCTCAATTATCACTTTCCACTACTATTGTGGTTTTCCCAAGCGATTATGGTGTTTTTATGTTGCGCGGTTTGTAATGGGGGAATTGTGAGACTTTGTTACAACATATAGAGGAATGTACTTAAATTACGTACGAATAACGTAAAAGTTTAGTGGCAGACAAAGAGATTCTTATAAAGTGGCTGCACCAGTTAATAACACAATTCTTTAGCCATTTTCAGGCATAACCAATGTGTGGTATTTGAGCAACTTGGCATTTTTGCACGATTACAGTAATAATTCTCTAGCTAAATTACTCCAGCTTCTTGGCCTGGCTTTTGCTACGCGGTGCAGCTGCGTATAATGTTCACAGGAAAAGTTTTATGGACAAAAGTGACTCAAATTTAAGGTTTTTTCGCATATATCAAAACCTACGTAAACAGTAAGACATCTTTAAGGGTTTCCAACAGCTCTGTCAGAATTCTTAGAGTATTTTTACACAGGAAACAATTGTTAAAGGGTAATTTCCAAAGCTTTTTAATTTCAAATTTGTTATCGCTCTTTTTAGCCCATGTCATCAAATAAGCTAATCTACGACATTGTATGTTTCACTACAATTTCGGATAATATCATGACATGTATATAACTGCGCAGAATTTGATAAGAAGCTCTAGTCACTATCTTTGTAAATTTTAATTTGATTCCAATCCTTTAGAAATTCATTACAATTACAACAATGTCGTTCGTTACGCCATTTCAAATGATAAGACATACCTCAAAATTTATTCAACATTTCTGTAACAACAAATTCAGCAGTTTAAGTTGCCTTTGTAACTTTAGAAAATTTAACAATCATTAGTAAATACTCAAATCCAAACAAAATTAAGCCGAAATTTCAAATTTTACTCACGATGCCCCAAAATTCTCATTTAGCATATCTACCTTCATAGCAGAATTATTTTTCGTTCTGAATGCTGGAATTTTTCATTAACTAACCAATTCGGTTCTATAACATGCTATGATTCATTTAACTAATAATTAACTAGCGCATGAACGCTGTTGAATTTCAAATATTTTGTTTCAGGCTGTGAGATATATGAGTATAATAATGCAATTTACTTCAAGTTTCATTAGTAAGGGCACTATTATGACACATAAATCTTAGAAGTATTAATTAGTCAAAATGTTTCGTCTTTAATTCACGGTGGTTTAGTAGCTTCCAATTTTCCATTTGGCAAAACGGATTGTATTAAAACCGCTGCTTCCGCTTGCTTAAAATACGACTCAAAAATATGGAGTTCATACCACTTTTTGGCGTTTCCTCTAACAAATCTTTAATTTTGAATCTTTTGCGGTTTTGTGTTAATTTATCCTAACACAACATGCATTTGTTTGGTTGCAAGCTTAGTTATTTTTTGTCAAAAGAAAACCCATGAAATAATAAACAAATTCTTAACTCTCTATTTTTCAGCCGTACTTCAACCGGTATTTGTCAGTGGTTTAACACGCTTCCCCAATTGACAATATGAAAGTATATAAAGTTTTCTCAAAATACAAAGCGCAACATATTCCCAAACTGTGTGATTTTTTCAAGTAAAGTGGCTGCAGTTGCGAAGTTGTATCGCTTAAAGACATAACAAGCTAGAATACCAGAAAACAACAGCGTGTCGCAAATAACACGCATATATCAATTTCGCATCATATGAAAGTTACATTTTGTTTTAGTGTAGTCGCTTGTTGCACCTGAAACCTTGATAGAAACATGTGGACTTTTCATTTACTGTTTTTATTTGGGTTGGCCTCGATGGTCGAGTCGCAAGGCAGTCCAAGAATAGTGATAAACGTAACAGAGTCACTTGCTCCAATTTTGGAGAACGCGACCTCGGTCAAGAACTTCATTGAAAACCTTGAGAACCAGAAATTCCAAATGGGAACAACTCTCTCGTTACTTTATGATTTAGGTTTGTTAAACCCGATTTTAATGACGTTTTTAGTTATACAAGTTATTCTATATGTATGCTAAATTTCCTTTTGCAGATTGTACCACATTATTGGATTGTGGAAAAAGATTCCATAAGGGTGAAAAACTTATGACCGCAATCAAAAACCAAGCGAATACGGAATTGATTTTCTCCATAACGTGAGTATAATGGCTTGATTTAAAAACACATTTAAAGGATCTGTTCTACAACTGAAAAATATTTTGCATCGTAGGTTAAACTCAAGGAATGAAACAATGCAGGATTTGAATGGATTCAATTGGATATCACAATCTGGTGCCAAACTTTTGATTAACTTTCATAAGTCCACAAAATGTGAAGAGCTTTGGCATTACAGGGTTTTATTGGAAAATTTATTGCCTAAAATTAAACCTCTGATTCCCGGTCTTGGCTACGATGAAAACCTTAGTGATTGCCGGATTATTGGATACCGTTTTTCTTTTCTTATGCCTTTTGTTGTGGTCCACCTTTCTTCTGAAGAAACTGCTGGGGTCGCAGAATCTTATGGTTTATTTCGTAGACGACTGAGCCACATTTATAATAATCAACAAGAGTTTTTAAAAATCTTTATGCCGAATTATCTAACCAGTGTGAGGCCTACGTCATTTTACTCCATCGGCATGCAAACTGCGGTAAACGGCTGCAATCTGCGCCTACTTGCTAGTTATGTAGAAAACTGGTCCGACGTTGTTAATCAAGCTGAAGGAATACTTGTTCAATATTCGTATGTACAATCACTGGAAAGTCACGTGTCAAAGGAAATTTTGACAGTTGATAAGGGATTTGTCTACAAAATACCAAATCTTCTTACTACTCTAGAAGTCGTTTCCCAATACTTTGACTCATTTTTTCTTGATTTTGGTAAGATAGTATGTTTTGAGAATGCATGCTTATAGTTTTTTTAATTTTTGAAAAAACTCACAAAGGTAATTTTTAGAATATTGGAAAACAAACTTGAAGAACTCACTTCCAGCTAACGTATCCAGACATCATTTGAAGACTTTTTCCAACAAAAAACTCGGAATAAATTTATTATTTGACAGTTCAAAAGAAATCCACTCTGCTGAATTAGAATTAGACGAATGGATTTCTGCAGATCCATTTCCAAGCATTTTTATTAGTAGCTTGCTAGTTTGGATCGAAAATGGCACAACTACAGTGACTGATGCACAAGCTGTGCAAATTTTACAACGGATGTCATCAACATTTACTACCGGTTGTATGATTGGGATGGACAAAGTGGTAAACCGCAGCTATACAGCAGCAGCGGATGTAGTCGAAGCCTGCAACTCGATTAATGGAAGCTTGTACATTTTGAGGACATGGACTCAACCACAGAAAAAAGACGTTGATTCTGGAGGATATTCATTATTTTATGAAAACATTTTACGGAAGGAGCTGGAAGAAATGAAATCGTTTGGTGATATTATTCTTGGCCAGAGCCCTGATGCAGAAATTATACTTTACCTTTCTATACACCCCTACTACATAGATGACTACAATAGTCCAACAAATTTTTGTAACGATCGAATTTTGTACTATAATGAGTACTTCGAAGCGATAGAAAATTGGGCAAATTGTAAAAATGTTAAAATTGTTCTTAAAACAACAGTTCGTAGTATTTACGCTTCAGGTTTCTTTGATTGGCTTAATTACCTTAGGCCTAGATCTGTTAATTCTTATGACATTGATAAACTTGCCGAATTGCACCCTTACATTGTGCTTCGAAACTACCCAGATGGTATAAATAATTGGACCGTGGACCCGTGCATAAACTGGGAAACGTCGCGTCCTGCTATCAAAGCTAACTACTTTGAGACTAAACATGTTGGAGCAATCTTTTACACCGATAAAATCAGACGGAATGAACCACTGACGGTTAACGAGTACAAAATTATGCTACAGTTTCTTATGAACAAGTTTGTTACAGTTGAAGTTGTCCTCAAAAATGACATTGAAGATTTTATTGCGGCGTGCAACTGGGTACAATTAAAAAGCAATTTGGTGGACCAAAATAACAAGATTTTGATAAATTATCAGATACCTCAACCCGTTAATGCTTTAACATGCGCAACTTCTGAAGAACTAATAGATTCGGTTTTTGACGTGTTGAAGAAAAACAGGCAAAATTCAGTCCAAGGAATACATTTTGACTTTTTAACAAAAGAATCCGCTTGCTTGATTAATCTTTCGCACCCAACATTCATGTCAAAAGTTTTATTGGCTAAAAACCATATAGAAAACATATCCTTTGGTGTTCTGCTGGACTACAACTGTTGCATGAACTATATTGAACTTCTAGTGTCAAACAATGGCTCAAAACAACCAATTTTGAAGCACTTAAATCAAATTGAGTACCTAGTGTGCGAAGAGAAACATCAAAGTGGAAATTTAACGTATGAGATAGGAATGGGACGAGTTTTGGATTCTCACCTGTATCTGAAGAAGGCATTTCAAGAGTTCTCTCCACATTTGGAGTTATATTTTCGTGTTATCTTAACAGATTTTCCCCAACCTATAAATGCATTTTCAGATGCTTACATGAAAGCCGTTTCCCACTTAATGCAATCAGCAACGGCTTATGACCTAAACTATTTGATAATTCAAGCTTTTGATGAGGAGACTACACAAAGTGGATGGTGGAAAATAAAAAACTTCGGCGATTTGAGTGACCCCCTGATATTCGTTGAAAAAGAAGCAGGTAAGCTCACGTCATAGAAACATAATTACCCTCCGCAAAATTTAAAAATACATTTAAATCTTTGCGTTTAAACAGATCTATCAAATCAAAATACATGGCGACCTGACGCTTTGAAAGAAGAATCAACTCTCAACTTATTAACTTTCAAAGCATACGTCTTATTAACAATAGTTTTTGGCGTGATATTGACAGCAGTTAGCACTTTCTTTTATCTGAGATACAAAAAACTCAGTCAGTTTCTCTCAGACGATGAGGTAAAGGAGTTCGTCAACGGAGGTTCAAATGGGACCGGAGCACCGGGTTCGGAACAAACTGGTAGTCAAGCACTGTATTTGAAGTTCAATACAGAATACAAGCTTCATATTTCAGATCTGCATATTGGTAAACCTATTATCAGAATGCAAAGATTAAAACATTTGCACCAAAATTATAGTCGAATGTCTATTTGTTATTATAAGATATTCAAACAATATTGGGAAAAGGAAACTTCGGTACGGTGTACAAAGGGACTGTTAAGGAAATCCAAGCCGCAATTAAAACACCCAATAAAAACTGCTCTAAAACGTGTTTTAAAAGCGTTCTTTCTGAGGTCAAGGTCCTTAGCATAATTGGCGAACATTCAAATATTGTTGGTTTTCTAGGAGCTTACACCAACGAAATACACAAAGGTGACACATCCAAATTTATATCCTGCTGAGTGTTCACATTGTTTTTAATTTTTTCCAAATTTGTTTAGGTGTATTGTATATTGCTACTGAATTTAGTGCTAACGGTTCCTTGGAAACATTTTTAAGAAACAAAAATGTTGTAGTTGCATCCAAAGATGAGCAATTTAAACTGGCTGTACAGGAAAGAGAATGTGCTCTACTTTCTGAAGACCTGTGCAAATTTTCAATGGAAATTGCAAGTGGTATGGAATATCTTGAAGGAAAGCATGTCGTCCATGGTGATCTATCCCTAAGAAACGTGTTGTTGGATGACAATTATACGTGCAAAATTGGCGACTTTGGACTCTCTCGTAAGTTGTATGACTATCAAAAATACGTTAAAACGTCACAGGAGCCCCTTCCGTGGAAATGGATGGCTTATGAGTCTCTAACCAAAATGGAGTTTACTTCGAAATCAGATGTGTGGAGTTACGGGGTTACCGTTTGGGAAATATTTAGTTTGGGTGCGTACTAGGCGAAAGGAATTTTATTTGTTAACTATAGTTTCAAACAAATTATAAGGTATTGGTATTTTTAAAGGTAAAATACCCTATGACACCATCAATTGGACTCTGGAGTTTTCTAATGAGCTGAGAAAGGGGTTGAGACTAAGCCAACCCGAATTCGCCTCGCAGGAAATGTAAAAACTATATGTTTTTTAGTAAAAATTTGTTTTCTATTTATCCTATTCTACGCGATGGTTTTTTTAAATTTCAGTTACAAGAAGTTGCTTGATTGCTGGAATTTGGAACCTGTGCAACGACCGGCGTTTACGGAATTGAAAGAGGGTTTCAAGGAGCTGAACAAAACTGAGTATTTAGTTCTAAAAGAAGCGGAACTCTAGGGTTGTGTATGACTCGGATACCCTAGAAATAAATGCTGGTAGCCAGTAGGGTAAAATCAAACAATATCACTTATCCTCCTTAATTCCCGCTTATGCTCCTTAATTATCGTTAAACCTCCTGAGTTATCTCTGCTCCTCCTTAATTATGACTTATCGTCCTTAATTATAATTTACCCTCCTCAGTTATCTCTTAATTATCACTAATACTCCTTAATTGTCACTTGTCGTCCTTAATTATCACTAATTCTCCTTAATTATGACTTACCCTCCTCAGTTACCTCTTAATTATCACTAATCCTCCTTAATTATGACTTACCCTCCTCAGTTACCTCTTAATTATCACTAATCCTCCTTAATTATGACTTACCCTCCTCAGTTACCTCTTAATTATCACTAATGCTCCTTAATTGACACTCATCATCCCTAATTGTCACTTATCGTCCTTAATTATCACTTATCCTCATTAATTGGGTCTTATCCTCCTCAATTATAACTCGTCCTCCTTCACTATCCCCTATTCTACAACTCCAAGGCATTTGTAATTAGCGCCGGTCTCAATGGGGCACTGTGATACATTTGTTACAATGTATATATACTCTATGATGAAACTTAATTATGATTTGTTAATTATGATTAAGTGCGCGGATTTAACTGAAAATCAATAGGGTTCGTCCCCTTGACCTAAACAATCAGTCTGCCAAAGTTGAAGTTGCTTGGATTAGTTTTGTTTGAGTTATCGCACAGACAGACAGACAGACAGACAGACATCCACCCGCATGACATGAAATATGCCCATTCTCATATAAAATACAAACATTCTGTTTGATTTTAAATAAAATACCAATGCCTGTAATATTAGACAAAATTATTAATTTAGTGTCCGCCTGGAAATAATTTTAAAGTTTTTACATCGGGCTGACAGGCAAAAGTGGTATGTGCCGCTCAAGTTAAGCCTACGCAACTATTAGCCTCTAATAGTTGTCATATTTTTTATTCTCCTAATTAACTTAAAGACAGTAAAAAGATGTTACTAAAAACTTGTATCTAACCCGTTAGATTTCCATTAAGCTAAACAATATATTTGAATCTATAAATGTTATGCTTGCCTTACAATTTTGGATTTAAATAGTTTAAAAGTGGACAACATGTACGCTAGTTCAAAAGTTCTTTGCACTTACGTGACTTGTGTTTATGAAGTCCGGTTTCCTTTTGGAATGCCTGATGATAAATCTAGTTCACTTTTAATACAATGGTCGATGGTCTCTTAAAAACTCTGGATGATTTTATTTATTGTGCTGGTGAAACTATAACTTGCTTTAAAAAACTCTTTAAAACCCGACTTTTAAACGCACTGCGTACACAGTAAAGCGGGCTTAAACTTGATATGTTTAATATGTATGTTTTATTTTGATATTCAATATTGAGTTCGAACATAACCAAACTGTTGCAACGTCGGCTTGACTTAACATGAGATATGATAAAGAATACCAGGAAAACAGACCAAGAATAATAAAATGGCCACTTCGGTTTGTACAGTTTTTTTTAGCTTTTTTCTATAGACAATGCAATTTTATTTAATGAATTTCGAAAAATTTTCGAGCACTTACGAGGAAACTATGGAGTTGGGTGAGCTCCGATTTTGATAAAATTTTTGCATGCACAATGCCGTTATGGTAAAAATAATATGTGTGAAATATGGCGTCGCACTGGCCATAAATTTTTAGTTTATAAATTTTTGTAATTTTTGAATAGGAATTAACATAGACAAAGCTTGCGTGACAGGGGACGTGTGGTGAAGTAAGAGAATAGATTGCACTAATATTGCGTGTAAATTTTAATTACAAGTCGGCCCGTGGGTTGAACTCATGGTGCAATAACTGACAGTATTACAAATTTAAAGTTTTTACTATGAAGTTCTGCCACTTTCAATGTTCTCGATTAACACTCTGAAACACAGGCATTTTTTCATCAATACTATATTTTTAGTTTAATAAAATTCTGAAATAAACCTTTCAAAGTAGGAAAGCAGCTAGCTAGTGTGGAAATTTGATAATTAGGCTGATTTAAAATTAGAGATAATTTTTGAAAATAAGTATGTATGGAAGCAAATACACTGTTCATGAATTAGTACTCGATAGAGCCACCGTAATATACTGTGTTTGTATAGCAAGCTTATTGACTGAATAGTATGAAAAAATTCAGCATTTCTAAAATTGGCTTCGTTTATCACGAAGCACACTTCCCCTGTCACACAAACTTCCTCTATGTTAGCTCCTATTCGAAATATGCAAAAATTCTTAAACAAAAAATTTATAGCCAGTGTGACCCCATACTTCACACATGTTATTTTTACCATGAAGGCATTGTGCATGCGAAATTTCATCTAAATCGGAGCTCAACCAACTCCGCAGTTTCCTCGTTAGTACCTCAGCATATTACTGAATCTAGCTCACTGAAACCTTCTTTTCTTTGAGTGTTTGCAAGAGTTTTTAAAAGGAACTCTTTGAGACATTTGCCCTGGATTTTGCTAGTATTTAAATTGACACCTAGAGAACTTGAATTAACTAGGGCAATAATAATTGCTAAGGTTTGACGGCTTTTTTCTACTTAGGATGATATTTGATAGTTATGCTCATTTACAGTTCTTTACCACTGTCAAAAATTACTTTGAAGAGCTGTCGGTGCGTTATAACTCCTGCATCCAGACTGGGCCGACTGGCCAACAGCAACACGTTCAGATCATAGCAAGACGGCCCACTTAATGCATTTAGCATTCAGCATTAGTAATGATAAATGCTATAGGTTGCTATATGATGGGGCATCCTGCTATGATTTAATCCTGTCAATGTTGGCTGGTCGGATCGGTCTGCCCGCAGCTCCCATCTTTTCACCCATAATCGGTTGGTTTTTAAAAATGTAATTTCTTGAAGCTCAAATGTTATTACATCCATAAATATCCTCGAAGTCGTTTAATCCTTCTATTATGGATTTGGTTACACCAGCCATAAATTTTGGCTTCACGAATTTTTGTATTTTTCGGAAAAGAACTAACATGAAAGCTTGGATGAGAGGGTAGTCTGGTGCATTTATAAGATTGATTACACAAATCTTTTATAGTATGTAATCCATGAGTAAAACAAATGGAAAAGTGAAATGACGGTATTGCAAATTAATTGTTTTACTGTTACTGCCCCCAATGTTTTAGATAAACATTCTTAAGCAGAGAAACCGTTTTTCAATCGTTTATATAATAGTACAATAAAATTTGGAAAAAAAACTTTCAAAGATGCAAAGCGGCTTACTACAAATGTGATAAATATGCTAAATGGGGAGTAGAGTTAGTTTTCGGAAGTAAATATGGAAGCACATGCACTGTTTATGAATTTGTGCCCTATAAAATCAGCGTGATATATATAACGAAAGGTTTTAATAGCAAGCCAATGGATTGAATAGGATGATGGATCAGAAAGTGAGATGAGAAAAAATTCGCAGATTTAGTATTTGTAAAATTGGTTTTTTAAACCATCCAACTTTTACCCAAGGGTTCATGTAAATTCCTATTCAAAAATTATTTTAAAAAAAACTCATGAACTTGAAATTTATCCGTTGGCTTGTATAATCCATTGATTAACTAACTAGCGTTTATGTTGATGGCTACTTTTGAATTGTAAGTTTTTCCTATTGTGGCTTATAAACATTTTACTTGTTTGACTGACGATTGAAAATTGATTTCTGATCATTAAAGTGCCACGAACAATTATAAACATTACTATTTTACTTTTAGATTAATTCCAGTTGAAATATCTCGCAAACGATGTAAGAAGTAAACATGGGACCCATAAAAGTACAACTTAGTTTATTCCGGAGTTTCTGCAACGCTTGCTCTTGGTGCATTGAATTCCTTACCCATTGGTTGATGAGGGCTCCCTAAGAATTTGTAAAGCATGTTTAACCTGCTGAAAGTAATCGATCGGGTGGATCTACAGTATGAAATTAGTTCTTAAACCGATGGTGACTTGTAACTTGCGGTTAAAAAAATTTGTGCATATTTTTCTTCAAAACAGTTATATCGTTATAACGATGCATAATGCTACAAAAAATAATGTAAGCAATCAATATGTGAATTTCATGCTTTAAATACTTTTAATAGATTTCCTTATCCATCTTCTGCTGTGGCTCAAAATTTCTTAACCGTTTTTACAGGTATTTGCCTATCCTTCTATATTACGAACCCTTAGAAAGGCTCTAACAATGCGGATATCACCAATTGCCACTGCAATGCCTCCCAAAAACCCAAAAATCAATGCAAAAATTAAAAAGGCATTTGACGCCAGGTATCTAAAACTAAAATCTATAACAGTATGGCGACTGGGATAAACTGAGGCCGTCCATGCCACTGCTTTCAGTTTCGCAGTCCCGAGAAATGTAATACCGACGATAAATACTTGATGGTAGGTAAACCGACTTAGAACTCTTTCGTCGCGGAATGTCCAACGTTGAGGCAATCGCAAAATGGCCTTAAATCCTTTGTGGAAGGCTTCCAATGCAACGAACGCAACAGCATAGCTAGTAATCCAACAGCATGTCAAATATTTCTCCCCCAGATTCTCGAGGCAGCTTGGCTTGTTAACAGCATCAGTGATTTTGTTTTTGTAACAAGCAACCAATGAGCGATCGACAGTTTGAAGTTGATAGAAGTTGTAAAAAAGAGCCATTGTTACAAAAAGACAACAGAGGCTGGCCTGCGAAACAAAATTAAATATAGCCTTATTTTAAATTATTATAAAAATTACAGACGTACACGTAAGTAAATTTTTTAACCAACTTACCACAATTAAAAGGTTTGTTTTGTCACCCATTTCTTGCACTAAATACGTGAATTTAAATGATATTTTGTACCGCAACACTTGTCAAAAGAGATTATATACTTGATGAGACTTGAAAAAATGATGACTGAGTTAACTTTCAGAGGGGAGATGTGGATGAAAAAAATTTTTGCTGTTCAATTCATAACTACATATGAAAAAGTCATTGTGCTTAAGAAAATCAATTCTTAGGAAATTTGGCAAGAAAGACTTTCTTGGAATTTGCTTCTGCAGTTTAAGATATGAAGTCATAAATATAAATTACAAGACGGAATGTTTGGCAAGCAAAATTTACATATGAGGTACCCCCCAAAAAATGGTGCCTTCTTATTCATGATAGAGAAATTTAATCTAGCAAAACTATGAAGCAAAGCTGAACGTTGTTTTTATCCATCGTAGTCATAAGCCGTTAAAACTACATAACGGTGTCTCAAGTAGAACAAAGGAGAATAAAGCAAACACAATTCCACTAAAATTGTACATCACAAAAGGTTTCTTGTAGTGTTCTTCTGCTTGAATAACTCAAAAAGCTGAAGCCTTTTGCTTCGTAATATCCCAGTGTAATAATGATTTGTAATGAAAAATGTGAGTAGCAACAAATCTAGTTGTTTCTTTTTACGTTTCCCGTTTATGCATATTCTATATTATCTAGACAAAACGTCAATGCTCACTGCATGTCCGTAGTTGATTATGATTCAAACCTAATACTAATAAATATCTCTAACAAGGGGAACTTGGATCTGGCTGCTTGCCGAACCGGAAACGTTTCTCTCTCTCAAACAACTGCCCTATTGCTCACCTGATTCTCATTCATTCAGATCGAATATTTTTGTCAATTGCGAAATTTGTAAGCAACAGAATAAATCTGTTTTCATTTCAGTTTTTGTAAGCTTTTGATTTAAAATCGTCACATATTTGATACAGCGAAGGCCAATCACTCTGGATCATGACCTCTACCAAAGATTTCGATGGATAAATTGTTGGAAAGAGATATAAACTCATTCAAAAGCTGGGATCCAGAGGCTTCGGTGATGTTTACCTTGGTTTTGACATCTTCAACCCAAATGAGCGAATGGCAGTTAAAGTGGAGCGTGGAAGAGGAGCCCATTCTCTCCTGATGTATGAGACCTCGGTTTACTCCAGATTGGAGGGAGTTGCAGGCTTTCCAGAGATGAAATGGTGTTTAAATGACAGTGAGCAAGGTCATTGTATGATGGGTGTGGAGCCCTGGCCCTTCCCTGGAGTTATTCCAGTGCTCCATTCAGTCTGAAACAGTGTTGATCAAATGATACATAAGCCTCCATGAAAAGTTTTTTGCACCGCGATATCAAACAGCAAACTTTTGATGGGAATAGATGCTAATAAACATCAAGGTAAAATTAAACTTTTATTTATTTATTTTTAAGCATTTTGTAAAAAATGCTACCCCTTTTCTTTTCCATCCGCAGTTGTACATGACTGATTTTGGAATTTCAATGCAATATTTTGATGAGAAATCCCAGAAGCACATTCTACCTCGACAAACCGGAAAGTTGGTTGGAAGTCTGAAGTTCAGCTCACTCAATTCCCATCTGGGACAGAAAATGAGCCGTCGGGATGACCTTTAATCCATTTACTACCTCCTCATTTACTTCCTCAAAGGTATTCTGCCTTGGAATAGGTGTTAAAGGTGCCACCAGGAAGCAAACCTTCGACAAAATATGGGAAACCACGTGGAGTACTTCGGCGGAGAGCTTTGTAATGGGGTCCCTTTTTTGGGAGTTTATTTGTATTTTGAAATACTGTGCCAAGTTGGAGTTCGAGCAGGCATCTTCATATTCTATGTTCCGGGTTTTCCTGCAAGTGCGGGCGAAAAAGGAAAATATTGAATTCGATAACGTGTTTGATTGGACACAATCACCTTAAGTAGAGCCAAAAGAATAGGAAAATTGATTGGAAAAAGTCAAACACTACAGGGAGATAGAGAAGCTTTATTTGGGTCAACGGTTGCCGTAAATTGGTCATAAATGGGTTATTAATCAAGTAATAATTGGTTAAATACGAATACTGCCCTTTTTACCAAATATTTTGCTATATAATAAATCAATTTTTCTTACACAACTTCACACACTTTTTTCTTTGTTGATTTCTTCGTCATCATCATCATACATACTTAGTAGCAGTTTCCCTTTGTATATAACAAACCCGAATCCGAAATGTAGCGGTATACCTTTAACGGACGTAATTTGTAACATCAATCTATCATAAGTCAAATGTTCAAGAGGTTAGCTTTCGAATGATATCTCACTCCTACAGTGTGTCGTTTTAAAGTGACCTTTGACCTATGTTCAAAAGTTCTTATTTCAGTTTGCAATGAAAACTCATCTTCAGCACAACAATAAATTTCGATTGAAGTATCCCAAGCTATCTGTGACGCTTATCAATTTGGTTAACCTTATCAAATCACGTCGTTCCTGCGACCAAAGATAACCCATCTACGAACTCACCCTCCGCTTTGACCTAAAATAACGGTCCAATGAAACTTTTAAAAAGGCGTTCGAAATTATCTGTTGACAACAGACAGGCGACGCGATAAAAGTCTTCTTAGCATGCCAAAATACTTAATAATCAAAACAATCATCCCCATATGAAAGTATTACTTACATGCACCAAACGGCTTCTTCAAGTGGGGAGAGACGGAGTGTTGTAGATTATGCAGCAGCAAAAAATGAACATGTGCATAATATCTCGAAGAACGAACGGAAGTATATGGAGGATAGATGCTGAAAACGTTATGTTTCTAGCTAGCAAATGTGAGTGAACACACATCAAGCAATACTGAAGGTTGACAAGCGTGAATGCTTCTCTAAAAATATGCATATAATGTTAAAGCTCGTCTGGTAACCTTGTAGAATATAATGTATGTTAAAAGGAGAGATGTGCATATGCATAACGTGGCAAGGAAATGAAAGGTTCGTTTGTAGTCATCCAGATGATAAGGACGGAGTCAAAACATATTCAATTCAGTTTACTCGTGGGGTTCATATGTATTTCATCATTCTTGAGCAAAAGTTTGTCATGTTTTCATTCCCAAACATGTGATTGGTGGAGGTTAGCTGAAATATTTAGTGAAAGTGAACAAAATCAGTTAGTTTTAAAGAAAGGATCATGTCACATTCCGAGAAAGTTACTGAAGCAAGTCTTGAGGCAGTAGAACTAACTGAAGAAGAACTGAGAGAGGTTTATGATTTGGATGCATTGGTACAACGCGATGCTCCAGAATATTTAGGAACTTATGAGGATGTTGGCCCTGATAATTCAGATTGCACCCTTCTCTCCATTGCTTTTAATACTGGGGAGCCATTAACTGTGGAAGAGCGACTACAAACTAGTCACTTCTATGGATTTTCTAATTCTCCGGAAGCAGTTACAGCTGCTGAACCTGTGGCGTCTGGGAGTGGAGCTCAAAACCAACCCGAAACCGCTCCTGTTGAAGATGATGTGGTTTGGGACTGGAATCTCGACCAAATAAGTAATTTTCTAAATTTTTGCGTGCATTTTCAAGCAAGGTTTGTATATTTGAATGTTTTTGCATTACAGGCATGGAAGCAAACAAGGACGGTTCCACACCTCCAGAAGAAAAAAATGAGGATGAGAGGGCAACTGAAACTGCATTATCTGCAGTTTTCCCATCATGTTCCGCATCAATGATGATACCAGAAGCGGCTGAAAGTGCATCTCCTCCACAGGAAGTTGGTGCTTCTTTGATTGAAATTGACACGGACACCCAAGGTCAGAAACCCAGCGAGCGCCAGGAACCCCAAGGGAACAACATAATGATCCCAAACAAGAAGCCTGGAGATGTTCCGGTTCTTCCCAAAATTGGTACATGCATATTTCTAATAATAATTAGCAAACTAGTAATAATACCCCAAAATATTAGCAACAAGTTTTCACTTTTCAGGTCTACGAAGAAGCTCAAGAATTCTGTCAATTGCCCAAACTGCTTCCAAGGAAAATAGCGAATTGGAAAAGGTGGTCGCCTCCTCCTCTGCTGGAATGCGAAGACAGAAGAAAGTAGGCAAAAAGGAAACCATACCAGTTCAAAGAACAATTGCTCGAGCAACCAAAAAAGGAAAACGTAAGCCCTCAGGATCTCTAAATAGTTTCATTCAATTCAAACCGTCTTTCATTCAAACACTCCAAGTTACTACTCATATTTTATCATTTTTTGATTACAGGGTTACCAGCAAAAGGTCAAGCAGCTCCGGAGAAAGTTGAAACCAACGTGAAGACTTTCTCAATGGAAGGTTTCTTGCAGGGCGAAGAGGAAGAGAAGGAAATTAACTTTAACAACTACGTGGTCCCCACGTACAGTGGGTCTGAAAAACAACGTCTTTATTCGGTAATATCTAATTATTCAGCGTTAGCAAACCATTTAAAAAACTTGGAGTGTACTAATTTTGAATGAATTTACTTCTTCTTAGGACAAAATGTTTGTCATGGACATTCAGGATGTAGGAAAGGAGCCAAATGAGACCACCATTTGGCAAATTCTGAAGTCTCGTGGATGCCTCCGCAAATTCCTCCATTATGGAGAGAATTGTGGAGCTGAAACATATAGAGCTAGCTCTCCTCCGGTAAGTGTCAGAATATTATTTGTTTCCTGCGCCAAAAATAATTATCCTGATTAATTCTTTCTTTTACTTTCTCCAGGAGGAGCTGCCTTTTGCAAATTTTGATGATGATAACTTCCAAAACCAATATCAACCCATTGTGGTCCACATTTTTCGGAGGGTCACAAGTTCCTCCAGCTATTGTTTTGTGTTTCCTGGACAAGAAACAGAAGAAGATGACGACTTGTTGCTCCACTATCCATTTGAAGGTCCTTTATACTTCGTCAGAATGACCAAGTAAGTAAATTAGTCATAAACAATAACTTGCATGTAGACTTAAGTTTTAATTTTGATCCAACTTCGTTTTTACATAGATACTTGGCTCATATTCATCACTATGAGCCTTTACGCTTGGATTTCCTGTGTTGCGTGGCACTGCTTCTTCTGGAGAATCAGGAGCCCGGTTCTATTTCCCGTTTATACCCAATGGGGGCTGCGAAAAACAGTAATTACAACACTAAAGTTTGTATTTTTTTAGTAAAAATAATTTGCAAGGGGGTTTAACTTGGATTTTTCAGTTGCAGAAAAAACGATGATTTTCTCATGGAAAAAACTTGAGCAGTTATTACTTGGCTTGTTCGTTTTTGTACCGGCTTGTGGGGACAAGGATGCTTTCAAAAGGTTCTTGGGTAGACACTACGTAAGTAAACTAAACCTTGCAAACAGCTCATCTTTTTTTTAAATAAAAGGTTGTAAATTAATATAATTTAAATTCTTTTCTGGCAGGATCTTCGTCACACAACTCCTACCGAAGCAGTTGCGATTCCGGAGCATGCTAGCCTTATTTGTTCGTTTTGTCCTCGAGCTGCAAAAATGGAGGTGTTGTTTAATGACAAATCACTACGCTACTATCCCTCCTCCTTAAAGCATGAGAGGAATATCCGGAAAACTAACAAGGTGATAATTAAAACTATTGATATTCCAGTTTTTTCTAATTTTTTGTACTGACTTAAACTGTTTTTTGGTTTCCAGTCCGAGTTTTGGTGTCATGATTGCTCAATCATGGCAAAACGTTATTATCGAGTTGCAGATTATTTTTATAACTTGCATGCTACACTGAAAGCCGAAGTGAGCATGGACCCAGCAATTTTGCAAGACTTGCCGAAGACATCATGGCCCAACCGCATTTTTGAAGTGACAAGTGAGTTGGACATCCATTGGAAAAATACGGTAAGCAACTAATAAATCTTTATCATTACATTTTGAAAAAATTACCTTAAATTTGTGTTCTGAAGTATTCACTTGACGGTTTTTATAGATGTTTTTGGATTTTCAACTGGCACTCGCAGAAGTTCTGGTTGAGGCGGGCATGAACCCCGCGATCAATATCTGAGGAGAGGTCGACAATCTGCATTCTATTGGATTTTGCCTTCTATGTCACCAATAATATAACTTTGTAATTAACACTTGGTACTTAGAAGTGCCTTTGAAATGGAATGTTTTAGGTTCTAATACTGAACTATAATTGCTTTAATATAATATAAGTATCTGCTTTAATTCAAGACTACAATTCTTGTAACCACTAACTTTTTATTTAGTCATAAAACCAAGTAGGTTAATTTACGTATGCGATATGCGTATCAATCATTTCTGACAATTTCCTCAGGTCTGTAATGCTGATTCGGAATAAATGTTTCAATTGCAATCGTTCAATCGGTGTGATATTATGTTATTTGTTCATAAAATTGCAATATGTAAAATTGAATGAATTGACAAGAAAAGCAACATCATGAAATGCAGATAGGTTTTTGGATGGCGCATCTTTGACTCGTAGAAAAATTAGCTAGAAATTTAAGCTTGAAAATTGTTACGACGTGATGAGAAGTAATATGAGCTATATCAAGGCGGAGACTGAGTTTTGAATGCTGATAAAAATTGCACCGGTTCCAAACAGTGTCAATCTAAAGAGGAGGATTCCGTCCTAAATTTATCACCAAGCGTTTTAATAGAACGAAACATTTGACATAATTTTTGGCAAACCCATGATTTCCACTTGGCGTAAATTCCTCGTTAGAGAATTGGGTTACGAATAAATAACATTTTCAGGGTTATCGGAGCGCATTGTTTTACAATATTTATGACAGACGCAGTCAACTATTCGTGACACTTCTTTTATCTCCCAGTTTCCCATGCTATTTATATAGGCATCTACTAAATTCCTGATTATCGCCTCTCAAGCAAAATGAGCTGTTTTCCGTACATATTTTATAAGGAATGAACAACTAATTTATTCCCTATATAACAAACCGAAGTGTTAAATTTGTAAATCAAATAAAAAGTAATTAATAGTTAAATAAAATAAAACCAAAATAAAAGTGCACGCAGCAGCTTGAAACTACCAATTCAAAATGTATTGTGAACATCAATGATGCTCAATCCTTTCCTTCGTTCTTGGTTAGCCACCTGGATTATTCGTAGATTGGCTGTAAATGTTGTTAAAATTGTAGAGAACAATTCAAATCAACTTAAAAATGAAAACTGAAAACAATTCTTTAGTGAAGCAGGTGGTATCAGTTTGACTTACACAACAGCAGTATCGTATTTTTTGGTTGACCTCTTCTTTTTAGCCGGGCCAAGCTTTGGTTTCTTGAAAGCTGGAGAATTGGGTGGTGATTCAATTTCCCCAAAGCAGGTCACTTCGGATGGTGGTGGGGTCACCCTGGTAATTAACACGCAATAAAAGAAATATTCAATAGTTTTTTTACAAAGTCACAACAAGGCAATCATTTGAAAGTATTTCTCCTACCTGGAGCGTGAAGTCCTTATATTGCTCTTCCGCTTTTCTTTTTGGGCTTTGTGCCAGGCGCGATGTTCCTCGACTTCGTCGGGTGTGTAGATTTTGCCATCGTTGCATTTTCTGCAACTGAACTGCCTTTCGGACATGGCAAAAAATTAATGATGCACGTTATTCCCAAAAACTATACTGATAAATGTTGAACACAAATATCTCGCAGAAGCTCAACAAGACAAATGTTTAAGCGTTGGGGATAAATTATGAAATGAACTGCTCTGCAGCATTTTTGTTTGTTACAATTCTCTTCAGCCTCTACCTGAACCTTATTTTTTATGAAAGCAATATGAGCTTTTGTTGCTGGAGAGTTGTGCATTTACGCCTGTACTTACATAGGTGATAGGTACCTTACTTAAACATTGCTACCTTCTATGTACATGTTGCACACGTAAAGGACGATAGTATGCAGTCACGTCCTCGCTAGAAATGTCACGTAGCATTTTGAGCAAAGCTACAATGTATTAGTCAAACCTTATATGAGTATTGGGTAATGTAAAAAGTTGAAAGCAAAAAAGGTGATGGTCAGGACTAGTTTATATATATTATTCCTCAGATAATTTTAAACGAAAAACGTCGTTCATGGTTAATGTATTTTTGGTACATTTGCCCACTCTTGTCAATATCTGTGGATGTTGATGATGGTCTGTTCTGCTTATATGTTTTGCAGCTATTTTTGTCAATGAAGTGTGTAGACATTTCAAGTCATTCAGCTATCTTTGCCTTTAAAAAAATAATTAATTTTAGCTAAATGAGTATTTGAAAAGAATTGAGATGGGAGGAAAGGACTCATTTCTTTCATTATTTATACTCTGAGCCTGGGTTTGTAGAAGTTATGCAGTGGATGAGTAATGAACTGGTAAAACAAGCAAATGCGACATTTTAGTGCTTGAACTAAATAAGTTCCTTTCATATAACACAATGTTAATCCAAATATCCATAGAGTGGAATGTAAAATTGGATGCAAGAAGTTTTGATTTTTGTTTAAACTCATCCTCAGATTCGATTTGAAAAACTCTTTACTGATATTTTTTTTTGGCTAAATTGGTTGTATTTGGATACAGGATTTATAGAATTTCAAAACCGGAGATCCACTTAATGCTGAAAAGTGGTCACAGAGAAAATGTTGTTGGATTTACTGATTCTCCAGATGTAGAAGCAAGAGCATATGGCTTTTAGCAGTAGATTACATAATTATCCGAAATGGCTTCTACACAAATTGGGTCGAAGACAGGAATAGATCAGAATCAACCATGTAGTTTGCGTTTTTTTTTGCAATTTGCAAAACTAGAAATAAAATAAACCCGACAATTCGAGATGTAGCGATGTACCTTTAGCGGATGTACTTTGGGAATGGGATAAAAATGTGTTATAAGCGAAATTTTGCAGCTATGCATCCGCCAGCCAGTAGGGCAAGTTGAGATGCATGTATATATATCGAATTCCCACCGGAGCCACGGGCCTGGTTCAAAGGCTCTAGTTCTACGACTTGTGAGCTACATCCGAAAAACTGGGTTGCGCCAAGACAGCAAACACTTGCTCATGTCATTTTACAACTTCAGTTAATCAAGAGCTATGTGTACATCCGTTCTGGTAATTGTTGAAAATAAATATTTTACAAATTCCATTTAAAATAGACATTAGCGGTTGTGTATGTATTTAAAGATATTTTTATATTTGTTGTGGCTTTCCATCAATATGCTACATAATAAGTTGATACTTTTTATGTAATGCGTGCGTTTTTCTGATTTTATTCCGTGTAAAAGAATAATATGTAATAAACATAAGTTTTTGAGTAAAGTAATGGTTTCATTCAGGAATTAGAAAGAACATACTTATGTCCGTAAATACATTCTACAATAACCTTTCAAATCCCAGTAATTTACTTCATCTTAGTAGCTCTGTTACATTGTACCGCATATCTGGTTTTGCGTTACATGTGAACCACATGTACAATGTTGCTACATGACTCACGAGAAGTTCGAAAAATGACAAAAGCTATTGTGTTTTACCAATTTATTGAGAATTCGACTAGTCATTCTCACGTTTTCATTTAAATTTTTGTTTTTTTGAAATACGTTATATGGAAATGTTTATTGTTTTGTAATGCTGGTCTTCTAGTAGCAGAAATAAATAAAAAATTCATTTCGGTATTAAAATGTTACGGATACATTTTATTATCCATTGATAAATTGTGATATGGAACTTGGAACTTAATTGCCTACTTACAAAACAGAAATAACGATTTAAAAATTTCCTAAATAAATTCGCATACACAGAACAACCACGTCTAATATCAGTAGTTTTATTAAAAAATTGCATGATGAGTTATTAAACAAGTGTAAGTAAATTTAAAACTTCTTATTTATGGATGCAAGACCAGACACTTAATTTTGATGTGCGACCATCACGCCGACATTTGTGAGATTCTACTTTTCCATAACCTTATATTTTAGCAAAACTGTTGATATCATAGTCGCAGCATGGACTCTCAGTCGTTTGTAGTAAACTCAATTCTTCAGCTTCCAGTTCTGCTATTACGGTTTACTGGAAGACCGTGTAAATGCAAATAATAAAATTTCCATCTTGAAAAATTACTATATGTACTGTGCAGAAAGTTACATGATTGGTTTCATCGGTACATAAATCTGTTGTGCATGTAACTTTGGTACCGGTAAACCAATCAATATAAAACTTTATCTATGGCATAAAAGAATCTCTGGTCTATTTTTCTGCAGCACCTTTTCATTTAGCCCCAAAATACACGTGTCTGTCTGATGGCCACACACCGAAAGCCACTGCCTGATCTTGATTCTATAGCGACGACATGCAAGTTAATGCTGCACTTGAAGTCAACCTAAAGAGCTTAAATTCTATAAAATAAAATAATATAATAATGTGATACGACGCGTAGCATGCATATCTAGTATAATACATCAGAAATCAATATTAGTCAATTTATTCTGCACTTTTATAACCCTTTTAACAAACGTATCTGGAAAAAATGGTAGATATATAAATCTGGCATTATTTGAATTTCAAGAAATTCTATAGTTTCCCGTTTTTTAAATATTGCTAACATTTTGCGTGCAATGCATCTAGAAAATATGACTGAGGGTCGTCTCATAAGTTGACGTCCATTCTCTTAAAATTACAAGTGAATAGTTAACCCGGGTGTTCATGCATAACTTTATTGATTCTACACACTCTACACTACTTATCTATATTTGGACCTATATTTTACCAATATTTCTTTTGCATATTTTAAAACCATGGAACTAAACTGTTAAGTAAGTAATAAAAACCATTTTGCAACATGAATTCAGATCATAATGAATAAATCCAGTTTTACATTGTTCTTTGTGAGTTTATTTTACTGCTAATGTGAATGAATGGGTATTACAACAATCGGTAAATAGATTTAAGCATCAAATAATAAAACTGTTTAAACGTAGATGTAAACTATCGCAAAAAAAACAAGCTAACAAGCTGATTAGCACAAAAGTCGAGCATCACAAATGGAGTTAGTTCATCAACATAATTGACACTTCCAAGATAAGACTTGAGTGGCCAAAATGATTTCATGTATCGCTCAATCCATTTATTTTGACGGATTGTACCTGCATTTATTTGGAGCCGCTCCTTCACATAATAAATATTTTTTGATTCAGAAAAAAACTGCCCCATCACAGTTGTATACATCACCAATGCCAAAATGGCATCTTGCACAATAACTGCAAACAGAGCTTGTTCCGCCATTGATATTTCAAACCCAGAAGCGAGCAATGGATACGAACAGATAATGAGACCTGCTTCAATAACAAAAATGGTGGAAACCACAAGCCTATCTTGTTGAATGAGATTGTAAAAGCGGCTCAAAATTTGAACTTGTCTATAATAGGGAAGAAATTCCGCAGATTTTGTTGGTTGATCAAGCAAGATTTGTGTGATATATTGGACATAGCATAAACAGAGTGGATAAAATGGACCATCCTGATGACTCATTAAAATCCGTTCCACATTCAGGTATTAAAAAATATAAAATTGTAGCCGAGTTGCAGGGTACCGTCCATCTCCAAACAGCGAGGAAGGTCGCAGTTAGGGGTGCATACCCAATTCCGCAGAGAACTAATGCCAACTTTATCATATTAACTTCACTTTCCTTTGAAATGTTGACGCTGGAAATATCTGTACAGATTCGAATTTTTAGTATCATTTTATATTGGATGAGAAATGTTTTAAACTTACTTTCCGAGTGACGCTTTTCAAATGCGAGAAAAACACGAAAGAGTTCTGCAAAACCATCTCGACGCTCCAGAATGGTCCATTTTGTAATAAGGTTTGCGAGATGTCCAAGAGCAGTCACAAGACTCTCCAATGAAACCAATAAAGGAACCGAATAATATTTTGATTCATGGATAAATTGAATCCATAAAGTTATTGTAAAAACAGTGTACAGAGCCGTCTTTACCAGCTCTTGAATCAGTTTGCCCCGACGTTTTACGACAAGCTGTTGTTCAGAACCAAATTGCAATGGAAAAGTGCCTTGAAGCCCCTGCTCCTTGAAATGGAGCTTGATTAGGCCAATTAAGTTTTCTTTAAGAATCATTCCGGTTTGCCCGGAGAGCTAGACGTGTTTGCAGCTAAAGCTTATATTACCAATAAAGTCGGTAAGTAGGAAACGTCACCAAAATTTTTGGAAGGTTAACTCATTTCGAATGCATAGCCCAAATGGTTTTATTAGAGTGTATTAGGTGATCAAAATCTTCTTAAATTATTTAATGCTAAGAACTTGTAGGGTAAAATCAAACTATAATGGTTGGTCACGGAGACCAACGAAAGAGATTGTCCTCTCCTCAGTTCTGCCATCTCTTCCTAAATTTTGTGTTCCTTGTCAACCCCCGATGGTCTCTGATGGTATTTTTACTAACCAATATGACATTTTTAAGATGCACAGTTGTTAATGGGGCAATGTGAGACTCTGTTGCAACGGTTATAATTTTATGCCAATAATTACGACCAGTTTTACCGGTTTTGGTTGAATACTTATTTGAGTTTTTTAAAACATTTTGTCCAGTTTTGAATTAATTGGAGTAATATTTTTGGTGTTATCGTACGGACACCATACATCTCATCTGACGACAAGATTGTCGCATAAAATACAAACAATTCTGGTGTGATTTGAACCAAGATTTTGTGTAGGTGTAGCTGAGACGGAGTATGTCACGTTTTTATTTATTTCTTCGTGTTCTCATTTTTCGAAGAAACACGTAAAACGTTTAAGACACTTAGACTGAAAGTGCATATTAATTTTTTAGTACTCTAAGAAGCACTATGTTGTATAGCATCACCGGACGAACATTTATTGCATGGGGTAAGCAATGGACAACGTTCCGTTCATACCAATTTTTCCATGAAGATACAAATAGGGTAGGGTATGTTTTCATGCAAACTGGCAATGACCACCACTTATAATAGTATTGATTTTGGTATTAAAAAGATTTAATAGTCTTCGTAGGACTCGTAAAATATTAATTAACATATTTGACCATGAAAAATATTTCGCCTTTCATTCTAAAGCATTGCTTGGTATTTTCAATAAGAAATTTTATGTCATGTATTGAAATGGAATGGTATCTTGGTCTATCCTTTCCCTGCAGTACCGTTTCCTCAAAATTTCAAGTGTGTACTTCAGTATGAATGCCCATTTGCACACGTTCCGAAGATGAGTAAAAATGTGTTCTATTTTCAATCAAATGTTGTAATGCAATTCAAATTGTTTAAATGACTTTTGTTGGAAGACTGTGACATTCAAAGTTAACATACTTCCCTTCCTCACGATGAACTACAATGGCGACAATCTGGTGCGTTACAGAATATAGATTGAGGTAGGGATAAATAAATGTAGAATTTCATGGCTCGTTATGTTTGGAGACAGAGATTTAGCACTGATAAATGGTATGAAATATAATATTTAGGTAGGAAAGGGACCCTTGGCATCCGAAGGTTCCGGTTTGGTCAAGCTTGGTCAAACCATGACTATGGTTCTCTGATTTCAAATTTGCTTTTGTGACTTTTACAATTTTGTTTTACAGGCTAAATCTCTGAGGTCTGATCTTGTTTTGTCTAAATTTACATTTTCGTCATACTTTAATCTTTGTTGACGCTTACAAATAGCACATAAACCCTCAAAAATGAGAAATGTTTACTGAATGCTTTGCATTTTGCTTCTTTAAAAATTGGGTCGTTTAATAAATCTCGAGGGTGTACTAAATTTTATATCGTTACACTTCATAGGTAGCGAAACTTGAAAATGTTGAACATACCATTTTCAGCACTACATGATTTAATTTTTATACTTCCCCATATTGCTAAGCATTTATAATAATTTACGTGAGGTTAATTGTGTGAACTGATGCAAAAAATAAAAAGTAGTACTTTTTTCTGTTATATAAACACTGCATTCTTTCTTGAAATAGTGAGCAAAAAAACCTGAGCAGGAAAACATGTGGGCAATTTGGACATGGATGGTTTTAATAGGGATTGGAGCTGCATTTACTGGTGCAGTAGAGAATGTAAGTTATACAATCATTTTAACAAAGCATCATTTTAAATCAAACTTGTTCAACTGCGTACATATTCTAGTTTGATGATGGCGTTGAGGGTGGTCATCCAAGTAGGTCTTACAATGAAACAAGAATATTCCATCCAACCCCAACACCTGCTCCTTATCCACATGCAACACCTTTGCCTAAACCGGACCAATACTACCAAGAAATGTAAACTGGATAATTTTTGCAACAGTAGCAAAATGGTTTCATTTCAATGAACTATTATGTTTATTAGTAATATTTGTACAAACTCAAGTTTTAAACCTTTCTGCATAAGGAAAGCTTCAGTTAGGTTTGCAAAATAAAAGACATTAATTCAAGAAATAATTCATTTTAAAATATATCGTCCACGGTATTAAAATATCTTAAGTCAGTCAACGTTTGCACGCATTACATCAGAAACTAGCTTATTTATAATAGCAGTACATATTTCCTTAAGAACGATGGTGGAAGCCTTCACGCTTTTGGTTACCGCCGTAGTTATAATTGCCGGACTAAATGCAGTAAATTATGTCCTGGTTGGTACTTTTGTCTCTCTTTTGATCACAATAAATGCGTAATACATGAGTGGATATATTATGTTTTTTACACATATTCTGTTTTGCAGCGCTCTCACAATGTCCGATTGAGGAGGGAGGCTCTGTACAACGGAACTAAATCCACTTACACAACAGGCCATGACTTGCCACAAATAAAAATGATTCAAGAACAGTACAAAAATTCACAACTGATAGTTAGCATAGAGTTTGATCGACCATTTAACGGAATCATCTTTTCCGAAGGACATTCAACCGACCCTCACTGCACACATTTAGCTCCACGTTCCGGATTGTCAAGGATAGTTTTGAATATCGATGTGAACTTGTGTGGAGCGACGTTTTCAAACAATTTTTACAATGTAACCTATGGAACTGCTGCTTCTGGAACTTTTATCGAAAGTTCAATAAAAATTCAGTACGACCCACTAATCGAGTATAATTGGGATAAGGTAAGGATTTCAAAGCCTATTTCACTCATACGTTATATTTCAAGCATAAAAACTAATGCAATTCAATTCGTTGTATGATTTTTGTGAAAAGTTTGTAACATTCCGAATTGACATTCTCCCTTTCCTTACGGTTAACTATTACGGAGAGAACTTGGTGAGGTGCTGGATGCAAATTGAAGTAACGATAAATAACTGTTTATAATGATGTCTCATTACGATTGGGAATGGAGGTTTGACATTCAGTTTGTAAAATGTTAGGTGGGCAAAGGGCCTTTGGCATCTAAAAGATCTGGATTGGTTGGAATAGGCCAGAGCATGACTATGGTTCTATGAAGAAGATAAGTTAAACGGGACGAATGTATATATTTACTATGTAAACTAATAAATTTACATAAACCTTTATGTGAGGATGTGAAAGAGAGCAATGTACAGATAAATTTAGTTTTATTTAAAAATAAAACTCTTTGTTACATAAATACTGGTAACAATAAACTCGTTTATGCGATATTCCGATGTAAATTATTGCGTGATAAAGCGGATGAAAACATTTTTTCACAACTTTTATTATAGGGACTCGCATTCACAATCATATTTGAGAGTGAAAATAAGCTAATTGTGAAGCTGCATGGTCTGCTCAGAAAATTCACAAAATGGTTCGATAAAAACATGATATTGTGGTAGCTTCAATCAGATACAGCGAATTTTTGAATGTAACTTTGAATGCTGATAGCTTTGGCAGATCAAAAGAGTAATGAAATATTGATAGAAATGCTGAAACGACATAAATAAAAGTGACTACACGCATTACTTCTGATTCCATTTGAAGCTTGGTAACCTGTTTGGTTTCGAAATTATAGGTAGAATTTTTATTAAAGCTACATTAGCAGAAATTTTGGATTTGCAACTAATCTTAGTCAGCATTACGTGACTAACTACAAATTTTAGCCCACATTGCCACCACTAAAATAATAATTTTCTGTGTTTCCCTTTCAACCTGCTACGAAAAACATTATCTCAAATGAAAGTTTCCCTTAGCTTGCATTCGCGTGCAGTTAATTGTGTGTAAAGTTGCAAAGTAGTAACTTTTTCTTGGTATATAAATATTCTACATTTCAGAGTGATATTCTAACCAACGAGACTAAAGCAGGAAAACATGTGGACAATTCTTAGTTGGTTGCTTTTAATAGCCGCGGGGTCTTCAAACATTGTTGCAGATGATGAGGTAAGATAAATTTGTATTTAGTTTAATTTAAATTTAACGAGTTACCATTTTAATTAGACGTATTCAACTGAAATTAAAATTGTGTGTTGTAGCCGGAAGGAGAGTTTGATTTTGAGGTCAGTCGTCCCAAATTGTCCTATAATGGAGCACAGATATTCCATCCGACACCAACACCTGCTCCTTATCCTTATGGAACACCATTAACTAGACCACAGTTGTCATACAATAAAACACCGGAAGCAATGAATATGTCAGAGACCCACTCACAAATGGCTGAGGATAGCGGAGCTATTAATGTTGTAGATGTGCATATTGGCTGACTTAAAACAAATGAATACAATTATAAATTGAATGATTTTTAAAACTGTCAAATCAAAATCTATACAAAATAAAAGCGTCAAATTGAAGAACATTTGGGATATTTAAATTCAATTAAGAATATGAAATCACAATTGCAAATATCATTTGACAAAAAATTACCATTTCTCATGCTTGTTTTCTGATTCACATTACACAGCAGAATTTTACATGCAGTCATAATGTTTTGAGAACATGCAGCTTTTTATCACTTTTTATCAATAAACTATTGTGCATAATCAGACTTTCGATTGCTCTAATTATTTTTGCAAGGATAAGTTGTACAGGAAAAAATTATGCCAATTTAGATATATTTTAATGACTGAAAGAAATCCTAATTTTAAGGTAAATATAAAGTCATCAAATTTCAAACGTGTATAAATTCAATAACTTAATTGGAATCGCGACATTATACTATTTTGTGTACGACCCAGTTGGCATATTCTATCAAATATGGACCGCTTCACCAAAGTCTTCGTTTTAATCGGGCTCATTGCTTCGGCGCTGGCAGCTTCCAAGGAAATATGGGTACGTTACAAATATATCAACTTAAGTTTAAAGTAAGACCAAGTTAAATTTGTGTGATATTTTAGAGTGACCCAGGCATGGTACTGGAACACCACGCCCATGACATTCTTAAGAGGCAGGTTGACTACAATGGAACCACTCCTACATACACTTCAGACGTGTATCCATCGGAAAACTCTACTTATGTTTCTCCACCTGAAAACTCCACTTACGTCGCACCTGAAAATTCCACTTATGTCGCACCTGAAAATTCGACGTATGTCCTACCTGAAAATTCCACCTATACTTTGCCTGAAAATTCCACCTATACTTTGGCTGAAAATTCCACCTATACTTCATCCTGAAAATTCCACCATAAACTTCTCCTGAAAATTCCACCTATACTTCGCCTGAAAATTCCACCTATACTTTGCCTGAAAATTCCACCTATACTTTGCCTGAAAATTACACCTACGCCACGCCTGAAAATTCCACCTATGTCCTACCTGAAAATTCCACCTATACTTCACCTGAAAATTACACCTACGCCACAACTGAAAACTCCACTTACGCTGCACCTGAATATTCCACTTATGTAACACCGGAAAACTCCACTTATGTCTCACCTGAAAATTCAACATACGTTGCCCCATCTGTAAATTCCACCTACTACAACACATCAAGTAAACATTAAACCAATTAAATTCACTTTGTTTGCAAACTCTCAAATAATGACTGTTTTTATATTTGTAGCTTACACTACACCCACTATAACCATTGGCAGCATGACAGTTGCAAACTCCAACCAAGAGACAAACGATGAACAATTGATGGATACACTCCTAGAGCAAGCTGAAATTTTAGTACTGCTAGAAGATGCATTCAACGATGGACAGCAGCAATTAATGAATATCCTTCCCCTTCCAGCAGCCGTAAATGATTTTGGCAGCTTCAAAGGAATGAATAAATTATTCGGCATCCTTGGTTAAAATCACAGTAGCAAAAAAAGTAATGATGTAAATTTGTTTTAGTAAACAATAAATACAAAGAATTCCTGAAATTACAGTTTACAAATAAAATATGAAACGAATATATTTTTACCTCAACTTACATGATTACAAATGGGGTAATTTAATAGTGAAAAATATATGAAAATTGCATGGCATTTTAAAGGTTAAATTCAGCTTCAATGACTAAATTTTTTATAACTTTCCAGCATTCGACAAACAAAAGTATTTTAGGTTCCGTGGTATATAAAGTAAAACTTGGAAAGAGTTAAAGCCATAATGAAAAAGAGTATGAGCAAGAAATAATTGGGTTAGGAAACACAACTGAGTAATTTATAGCAATGTGCATTATGTAAACTCTAGCTCTGATGTAATACATTAATCAACAAATTAAATGTTTTTACAACGTCAAAATTAGGCGTGTAGAATTTTTGTATGTATTTTCAGCATAGTCATTTAAAATTGGTATGTTTTGCAAGTCGAGAATATAAAGCCCCCTTCACAAAAGCAGTTCACATTTGTGTGTTCAAGGTGCAGTGTTTTTAAAAAAAATTACAAAAACCATTTCCTCATTGTATAAAGCAGTTTATTTATTTATGAGAATGAATGGACAAATGGAAAAAAGGAAGGACTATATCCAATTCAATTATTGATGTATATCATCTAGCCAACGTGGTTCTTTAACGCAACCTCGAGAATATCTGTCGCAGCTTTCCCCACAAACGCATCGATATCCTGGCCCAGTTTCCTCATTAGGTTCGCACAAGCGAATGGTACAGTTATCCGGATCCGCAGCTTCCGTGTTGCAAGTGCAGTTTGCATCGACAAACAATGCATCTTCAGCAGGAGTACACATAGGGTTGCTTGAATTTGAGGGGGCGACACAATCAAAAGGCAT
Source organism: Orchesella cincta (assembly GCA_001718145.1). Lineage (NCBI taxonomy): Eukaryota > Metazoa > Arthropoda > Collembola > Entomobryomorpha > Orchesellidae > Orchesella > Orchesella cincta. Next base: position 39,741 of record LJIJ01001045.1, read on the forward strand.
CGCAGTTGGGGTGCAGTAGCAAGTATAATTTGCCTCAAAAGTGTCATCTTCTGGTTTACAGGGTTGTAGAGTACAGCCTGTTGGATGGAAATTTTTGGTACAAAGGCAGTCACCCTGTTTAGCAACGTCACATTGAGCTGTGCAATCTTTTAATGGGTAGGAAGATGGGGGTTGTCCGCCACCGCAACCGGAATAAGTGGGACAGTTGCATTCGCAGCCGGGATAAAATGAGCCATGTGGAATATAGGCAGCAACCTGCCGTTAAAATTGAAAAATTGTATTGGTCAAACAGTTTTCGAAAACAAATGGATTTACATGAAGTTACATACGCCAATAGTAGCTTTAGAAGGTGCCCATTCCCCCAAGTAATAGAACAGAAATACTGCAGCTACTGCAAATAATACGTGCAACTTCGCCATTTTAAAGATATTCTTTTGCAAACTGAAAGGAGAACTGATGAAAGCTAGAACTGAACGCTTTTAATCTTTCATGAGCAGTATTTATACCATGCGGATTATACCAAGCAATAACGAACTTACTTTGAATATGTGTCATAATATTTATCTTACATTTAAAACAAATTATGTATTGCATATTAGAATCATTAAATTGTACCTTACCATGCATTCTATACATCAGCGATGATTTAGTCCAATTAACTTACAAGAATTATTCTGAAACATTTAATCACATTTATGACTATAAATTGGCAACCTGCCGACTAACAAATTTTTAGTAATTAGAGCAAAGCACTAAATGTAATATTTATTTTAACGACATTCAATTTTAAATCTTGTCAACAAAATAATTTTGATTTAAGCTGAATTTTATGGGTTACTAAAACTCTTCAATATTTGTGAATCAAGTATACTTCAATGTATCGATTTTGATCAACTCAGCATATTTTTAACTATTCAAAAAGCGCAATATTTCAATTTACTTGAGTTAAAAATGCTTTTTAAGCTTTTTAAGTTTCATTTTAATTCAGTTTTTAAGACAAATAAAAAATATGGTTTTTATCATGCTTTCTCATTTATCGATGTCACTGATTAAGTTGATTGTGTAATGGGGTACTCTGAGACATCAATAGGGACATGAAGTCAACTGCCTTTAATAAACATTATGTTTCGCATTTTTCCTCAACATATCTTTCAGGATAATGGTCACAACTGTTTTCATATATGCACCGCAGTATTTTCATTGAGGTTGCACAAACCAATTTTGCAATCATCAGGATCATGAGCGTCTGTACTACACTGGCAGCTGTCCTTATCAGTTTTACATTATTCATACCAAAAAGCAGGTATACGAATTTTTTCAGTTACTTCGGAATTCACTGCAAAATCGACAGCAATCCAATGGCAGCACGTGCAGTTCGACATTACAATAAAACATTTCATTTTGTCTTAATGAAATATATGTCAAAGCTCTCTGCCATTCGACAGCTATTAAACCTAAAAACATGAAGTACCCGTACCTATTCATCATATCCATATAAAGTAGAGCTATTGTGGCGTGTAATGGAGAAAGGGTAATTTAGGTAAAGCCGGCGAACGGAAAATGTAAAGGTAAGTTATTCACAATTTTATTGGTAAAGTTTCTGACCTCCACTCGTGCGTAACACAAGGAATCTGTTTTGTAGCGTTTTCAAAAAGTAACTGTAAAGGTTCAATATAAGCTATTTTGTTCGTTATATGATATATTTATGTGACCATGCCCGATTTGGCGTAAAATCAGAAAACATTTTGTCATACTCCATTTCTCATGCTGGCAATGCAATTGTGAATAGTTGCTGATTGCTTGCATCCCATTTTTATCACCACGCCAACATATTTGGCCAAACCGGCATCAAAATAACATGATAATCTGACAAACTCGTAAACAACATGTCAATCATAAATCAATCAATCAAGTGGTAAATAGATATTCCACTCAGAAAGTCAAGCCAAAACTCGTTTCCTTTACGAAATGTTAAATTAAAATTAAACCACGATTATAAACTAACACATTCGTCTCAATGTCAGAGCAGAAGTATTGAAACCTGTTGAGCTGAATCCGTCAATCATGTCACTTGTAACGTTTATTTTCAATTATGGAAAATTGATAGCATTAACCAATCTATCAATCATCAATATCCTTGTTTTTGACATTATTGACAACAATCATAACTATTTAACTACGTGTTAATTTTATGCACACGGCAAAAAACTCGGATGGACTGGAAATCAATAATCAATCAATGTCAAACACAAACTTAAACAGAAATCCAACTGTTAACTGTGTATGTAAACGTCATTTAACCTTATCTATAAATTACATTCAATGCGAACTGGAAACGCTGATAATACGACCATAAAATTAAAATGATTTAAACCCATCCCAACAGTTGGAGTCGAGAAGGGGAAAAGACAACGTTTAAAGTAAATTATTCATAGCCAAAATGGGCAAGCTATCCATTTTAGCCTTCGTTGCACTCTGCGTCATCGGCCTTGCCAGCGCAGACTGGGAACTTGTTTGGGAGGACCAATTTGATGGTGAAGACCTCTGGCGAAACTACAAATTCGATGAGGGCTGCAACGGCTGGGGTAACGATGAACTCCAATGCTACACCGTCAACAGACCCGAAAACGTCAGACAGGAGGGTGGAAACCTAATCATTACAGCTCGTAGAGAGTGGTGGGGTAAGTTGAGACTTCTGTTTTTCTATGGGTTTCCATACCCCTTAATGTTTAAAACTACCATAATTTTTTTTCACTAAAGATGATAGTCAGACAACCCTTCCATTCACCTCCACGAGGATGGTAACCTACTCCAGTTTTACTTACGGAAAATTCGAAATTCGTGCCCGTCTCCCAAAAGGAAAGCATCTCTGGCCCGCTTTTTGGATGATGCCCCAAGACTCTGAATACGGACCTTGGCCACGTAGTGGAGAGCTGGATATCATGGAATACCGTGGCCAACGCCCAACCAACGTCCTTGGAACCATTCACTTTGGTGAATCAAAGGAAAACAAGGGGCAAGCTGGCTCACCCGAGACCACGTTTCCAATGGACTTTTCCCAAGATTTCCATGTCCACGCTGTGGACTGGTCCCCACTAAAATCATGTGGATGGTGGATGGTAAAGTTTATCACGAGGAAACTCTGGAGAGGAACTTTTGGCCGAGTGTCTACAATTCCAATGGACAACCTTATGATAAGGCATTCCATATGATTATCAATTTAGCCGTGGGTGGCATGTTCTTTGGAGGTGAGCCTTTTGACCCCATTGAAGCTGATGGTTGGGCAAAACCAACTTATGAAATTGATTGGATTAGGAAATGGGAATGGCGCTAAATTCAAAATAATTTTTGAAAAATATGTTCCTATGTTACCATAATATTGATGAGTTTTAATTCCAAATAAAAAATTTTTTTGTCAATTGTGAACAGCCCATTTTTTCATTTCAGGAAAATAATATTATTTACATTGTTTACATTTTTCATAACAATCATAGTAATTCATATTCTTTCAATTTTTTATCATGGGAGATGTCCCAATTCGAGGGAGATTCATGAGCATAAAATGTCTCTGCGGAGTGGTTCGAGGACTGATTTCTCTTATCATTTATCTGGTTTGTGGTTATCACTTTTGATAAGCAAATAACCAAGATAATTTTCAATCAAAAAATTGACTGATTCCTTTTCGTTGATAGATTGCAGAGCTCCTCCTTTTCTGCGTGGTTCTTGGCGCCAGCCATGGGATTTCTGGGTGGCTTCAGGGTATCTTCTACGCGGTAACCTGGCACAATCAGGCTCCTGCTGCAGACCTACTTCCTCGTCTACTTGGTGGGAATTTCGGCGACACAGGTGACCAAATACCATCATGATCTTGTTCCAACCCGAGCACTCGAGCTGAGGCGGAGATGTCCCTTGTTTTTTGGCGTTATGAGAATTCTTATCATCATCACCTCCCTTTTTGGAGGAACCTGGTTCCTGTTCCAGAGCTACGATTGGAAGTACAATGAAGGAGGTGGCCGCAGTGAGGTGGAAAAGCTGAGAAGAAAGGCTGAACTAGAGAAAATGGGGTTGAGCGATGAACCGATGCTAAATTGCGACAATTTCTTCACCCACGCCGTGCTCCTACTGGCGTATGTCTACGTGAGAGTGACGGAGTCTTATCGGGAGGTGAATAGGGTGGAGGTGGAGAGGAAATATTGGGCAATGAGGCCAAGGAGAGTTATCAGCTGGCCACCAATCCATTTTTATCTATTTTACTTTGGATCGCTGGTGGTAAGCTCGGTTTTTATTAAATAAAAATAGTTTTTTGAAGGAAATTAATGATGTTTTGTTGTGATAAGATGCTCGAGGTCGTCATTACTCTGGTTTGTGCTGCCTTACTGGTTCTCAACTGTATTGTTATGCAATCCCTCTTCCAAAAAGAGGTGGCCACTTTCATCGTGACTTGTGTAACTGGAGCTGGGTTGGGATACGTCGTGGCGATTTTCGAGGAAAGGTGGTCCCCCTTTGATGAGTATTATGGGAAGTTTGAGCCATTTTTCTCAACTGTGAGTGAATCCCAAGCTTTTAAAACATGATGATTTTTATTAAGCTAATTTTTATACATTTTTAAAAAGATTCATTGGGATGCTCGTCAAAACATCATCGTTTTCTCCATCCTACCCAGCCTTTCCCGGTGGTACTACAACCTCCAGTTTGAGGGAGCATCCGGGCCATTCTTCAACTTCGCCTTTTACGCCGGCTCAGTGTCAACAACTCTCCTGGTTTTCATGAAATGCCAGACATTCTTCTCCTTCCTAATTCCAGAGGATGATGATGATCTCCATCCTTTTCAGCTGAGAATCCACCCAGAGACTGGAGAACTAGGTGGAAATCGAGTGGAGATTCGAAGAGCTGGAATAAAACTTCATGAGAGACTCCTGGGCGGTTTACAACATCTCCTTCGCTCCATCCTCTCGCCTCATTTTACATCTTCAGGGCAGCCACGCGGTGACTTCATTTCCGTCTCAACAGGAACTTGCACACCTTGATGAATAGGATGACTGGCTCAACTCCACCAGAGGAACTCGTGTCGCTGCCACCTGCACCCGTTTTCACCGTAGGTGGCAAAAAATATGCTAGGTTATCTTGAAATTTTTGTAATAGTTCGTTTATTCTCGAGTTGAGCAACAAGAGTTAAATCATTTTTAATATTTTAGAATCAAGATCATTTAGCCCCTTGCCCATCTTTCGTCTTGACCGAATCTTCACCCCCTTTGTTGCCACCCACTGACATCAACTGTAACCTGCTCATCTATTCCCCCACTCCAGAATTAGCAACAAAAGCACCTGACTCGCATGAAGCTCTGCCTCCTGATGATAAGGAAAACAACAATCAAGAGGAGTTGGAGGTCATGGAGCCTAATATTCATGGCCATTTCGTCCAGACCTCAGCTCCACCTCCATCCCCTCCAAATGAAGAAATAAATGCGGCAGCAATCTCTGGCATCATTGTTCCAACTCATGAAAATGATGGGAAAGTCAAAGAATCGAGAGCAATCACATTGCGAAAATGTCACGCAGCTTTTGCCATTCTCCCAACGTCATCACCATCATCAGAACATAATAATTCACTTGAGTAACTTGTAGATTAATTAAATACAATGGAAATAAAATTAACGTATTTTTTCCTGAAATAAATAATGTTTAATTTCTTGGGATTGAACTTAATGCAAAAAATACTAAGGTTAAATACTAAGTAGGATTTTCGTTGGATTTATTCATACCTTCATTTTAAATAAGAACATTCTTCAGAAAAATACCAAAATTTGAGACAAGGCAAGAACTCATTTAATTCATATTTAAAATTTTAACTTCTGTTCGTGTGTAAAATGCATTTCATTCAAATTCCTGAGCTTGTTAATGTACCTTGTTGTTCATGATTTATTTATTAGCTGGCATTTCACTGAAAATCTAAATAGCAGTATCAATTAATTAATATTTTAAATTCACTCATTTTTCTACAAAATCAGAATTAAATGCATAAGTTTCAATTTAAACGTGTTTAAAATAAATCTATGCAAATCAAGTAAATAAATTTTTTTACAGTTTCTCATTACATTATAAGATGTATGTACATATAATTTTCTACGCCGCCTATTGTGCTGCTCTAGCAAACCCTTTGTCTGCACCAAAGTTTACTTCAAGTGTTTCATTTCTGGCATCGGATTTATTGTCAATATCTAGATTTGAAAAATTACTATCAAGCTGCTCGGTATTTGTGAAATATACATGTCCTTTTTACAAGTAAGTGTAAGCTTTTACTGCAACTTCCCTGAGCAGTGAATAACCAAGCTTGAATTGTGTGACTACAGCTTCTATTTCTTTAGATTTTCTACCATCTCATTTCATCTCAGAAGCATCATTGTTATAAGTCTTATTGAGCTATAAAAAAAGTCAGAAATTGCTGACAATGACGTTGAAAAATGGTGTCCGGCTGTCGCCACTTCCATGTAATCGAGATCAGCACAATCGTGAAGGAAAGTGCATAAATGCATCTCAAAACATTCTTGGCTTAGAATTTAAAAAAATTTTTTTGACGGTAGTCAAATTCATCTCAATACAGGATTGGAGTCCCCATTCATTCAAAATAAATCCTCTTAAAAAGATATTACAAAAAACAGGCCATGAATTTACCAATGCACTCAAACGTAATCTAATAGATTCTCAGAAAATAAAATGGGACCGGCATTGTAAGCATTCGACTTAAACTCAAAAGGGGGCACAAAAATAAATCTACCCTTTTAATTTCTATGAAATCCTAATCCCGCAGCCTTTTTTCGCTTGCTTTTGATCATGAGTTTGAGGTTTGGCTTCAGTGATGCTCAAATTAGACTATTTTGAAAATGAAATGAATGTGTATGTGTTTTTTAAAGTAACTTTTTTAATCCTTTGGTTATGACAACTACAAACCAAAAGGATAACATGCTGTGCACATGCGTTGGCCTTCTCTGTTTCAAAGAATGTGGCAGCAAGGGATACTGAGTTCTTAAGGAAAAAGGGTAATTCTAGTTTTGTTAACATGTTTCTAAACAATGTATTGTGAAGGTTCCATTTAGTTTTAAAATACTTTACAGAAAATTGGGTTCTCGTTGGGTAAAAGGCATATCCTGTGTACATTAATTCAGTTTTAGGTAGAAATATAAACGTGAAATTTGTCATCAAACACACGTTATATAAGGACCTTTTTACCATTACTTTTCAGTCTATAAAACAGTACGAGCATTCCTGAGTATAAAAGGTGCTGAAGGAGACAAAATTCATTTACTTCCTATCCTTTCGTTCAACAGTATTCATCACTCGCCTGTTCCACCTTTTTTAAAATCTGGCCAAGCAACTTTGATTCATTTGACACTCCCTTCTTGTTTTAGAATAATTTTCAAACTTTTCGTGGTTTCCAAAATCTTCCTTGTATTTAAGTACATAATGGGTGTCCTAATTTTTCTCTTCATTTTTTCCTTGTGTTCCGAATCTGCCTTTAGTGTTTTAAAGGACACAAACTATCACGTAAGTAGGTTCTTGCTAAAGGTCATACATTTAAGTGCTAGATTTTGTTAATACCTTGCATGTTATTTTTTTCAGAACTGTGGGGCTAGTGATGGAGGACCTTATGATGTCTGTATTGTTGTAGCTTATGGTACAATTCCCTGTGCGGTGTATGCTGATGTTGATGGGTATGATCCATCCTGCCCTGGTTCAGCGTCGGACCTATACTGCAGCTCAGGCGCTTGCAAGTGTTGTACGAGCGTAACTGATACTGCATGCACCAACACCAACCGTGTTCAACGTACCGTTCTTGTATCAATTCTTTTGCGTTTGAGGAGTGCAAAATGTAGGCAGGACTCAAAACTCACCCAAAACTACTGGAAACCACAGTTAACTGATACTAATTTATTTGTTCAGAATTATAATTATTAAACTGTTAGTTAATTACAAAACTATTAAGAAGTTTGTTTTTCTTGCGACAATTATGTAAAAATGGTTGGTATGGCATTCGACTTGACATTTAGATCATAAATTTCTTCAAACAAAGTCGCTCATTTAATATTTATACACAGACTTATTTATATGTTAGAAAGACGCAGCGACAAAGTAAAAACAATACTCATGGAGATTTTAGGGTATAATTGTATAGTTTTGCCTCAACATTAATTTGTTTATTTTCTAAAGTATGATATCGGAGCAAATAATTTCATACAATATGAAACCATCACAAATCATGTCTTATAGCGCAAGCTTATCGCAAGACGTTGTTGCCTACATTGGTACAAGCAGCTTTTGCCATTCTCCCAAAGTCATCATCATCATCAGATCATAATAATTCACTTGAATAGATAATTAAATACAATGGAAATAAAAAGAGCGTATTTTTAACTTAAATAGATCATGTTTTTTTCTTTGGATACAATTTCCTCTTAAAAAATAATATCGACTTAGGTTCAAAAGCAAGTACGGTTTTAGCTGTGCATGTCCATTACAAATAGTCACAGAATGGCAATTTGTTTGCATACTCAAAAACATTAAAGTTGATTTGATTTGCTAAATTGTTAACTTGATCATACCTACTCTCGTGTCTTTGTTCATTATAGTTGATAAAAACTACATAGTTGTCTGAAATTGGAGCACATCATGGTAATAGGAATTGCATTTTTCTAATATTGTGATTCTTACTTACTTTCCAGGAAAGCATCTAACCTGTTTCCTACCCAAGGTAGTTTAGAAATTTAAGGTGTGTAATTAATTATTATTCAAAACGTTACTTCGATTTCATGTCCAATGTCTTGCATCATTCTGCGATCTCCGATCACTCCCTTATCTATATATCCGAGTAGTATTTTTTAGTTTAGCTAAAGAATGTCGACCATTCGCTATCGTCGTGTGTCGTCTAGTATACAAGATATACTAGGTAAAAGATCTTTATCCCATTGTCATTCAAAATAAACCCCTTTTCTGAAAAACATATAAATCGTCAATGTTGAAGAAGGGTTCATCATGATATATGAAATTTAAATCATTCTGGGAAAAAGTAATATATGAACAATTTTTAAGCAGACAGACGACTTAAACTTCATTCAATAAAACAAGATATAGAAATATAATACCTTAACCCTTCTTTTTTCGTCTATCCAGAATTATAATCCCTAATACTTCACAATTGCCGTTGGCTTTGTCATTGACTCTTTTTTTAGCTTTACTTGAATGCTCATGCTCTAAAAATTCAAATATACCTTAATAATAACCCTATCGATGAAGTAACCAAGTCAGAAAAACTTTTTAAAAAATCATACGTAAACCTAATACAGGATTTGCTAGTAAAACATTAGGCTGAAATGTTAGGTTGATTCACAAGGCTTCACAGGTATAAAAGTGACGAGTTCTGCTCATCCGTAATCTTTTAAACTTCACTCCCACGTATACGGTTACATTTTTCAAGCAGTCAGAACTTTGAGGCGATCACAACGATACTATCGAATTCTGGATTTTTTAAACTTGGGAATCTCTTTAACTCAAGTACATTTTGGTTGCCTTGTTCGTTCAATTTACAGTGGGCCAACCCTAACACTTACAAGTACATTTTGGTTGCCTTGTTCGTTCAATTTACACCCTGCGGCAATATAACACTTACGTAAAGTCATTTTCTGGTCTCCAATATTAATTGAAGTATTGGCTGCAATTGAATCAAAATGCTGACCTAATAAATGTTGTCCCTTTAACAGAAATGCGAAGCCAACACTGATAAGGGGGCTGATTTTTGCTTCCAATATTACGAGTCTATTCCCTACACTGCCACCTACTATTTTTCCTTCACGTGTGAGAGTTGGCATCATGAGATGCTGTGGAGATGGTTCAGACGGTGAGTGTTATTGCTGCCCAACTAAAGCCTGCGTCCTTACCGATGGTGCAAACAAATGCACGCCTGCCAAAGAATACCCTTTCGATCCGAACAACCCATTAAATTCAACCTTAGTGTAATAACTTTGAGCAGTATTTGCGTTCTGTAGAGGTAGTTAATACCCAGACTTGGACAGTTTGTATTAGTTTAAAATATTTTTTCTTTAAGTGAAATACAAAACATATATTTATTAAATAAAAATTTATTTGTGAATAGTAATTGAGCAGAGACATATATTTATGTGGGGCAATCCGTACTTTAGGCGATAAAATATTGAAAGAATATTAAATATTCTTCCCTTTTGAATCAATTTTTATGCATATTTCTACCATATTCTACTTCCTTGCGGGCGCATTCAGCAGAAATCTGTTTATTGTCATAAAAACTGCAATATTTCGCAATTGTATATCAGAGTAAGTTCATTTTAAAACTCTGCAGCATTCTCATAACACTACGTCTACTAAATAATTTTTAGATGCTACAAAGTACGGCGTATTTTTAGCTGTTTTAGTATAATACACCAAGGGTTGAAATGAAAAAGGTTCAATCACTTAAAACGTTACTAAAAATAGGGATTAAGCCAGCCCATATTTCGTTTTCGACTTAAACACAAAACTTTAGCTGCGAGATTACCTTTTTTCATTTCGTCCCTAAGGAATTAAAGAAACTAGCGCAAACCCCCGTAATTAAATTTACTTTTATTTATCGGGCTGAAAACCACAATGTAGTGGTTTAGTTCTAAAAACTTAAACATTTTAAGCAAAAACCAGACTGAAAACACTTTGGTTACGATAATTGCTATGAGCCGTCCGCTGCTGAAGACTTATGCTCCATATGTTATCAAAGATTGGCAATAGAACTAATCCATCCCCGTATTTTGGATTGTGAAGCGGTTCAATCTTGTCCAATGCGATAAATGACTAAGGCTGATTTTACTGATGATAGATCATTTCATTTTAAAAATAAATAAGCAGAATATTGTTTGAAACATTTTCATACATGTTAAAAGTTTAGTGCCTTCATTGCATTTAAATCCGTTAACACTTCTTTTCTATACTCGCTTGAAAAGCAAAACCTTCTGAGCATCTTACTAAAAACGCCCGGCATAAAAAGGGTATCGTGTGCTTGTACAAAATATATTACAACTCAAGTATATATACTGAATAAATGTAGGCATGCAAGCAACAGCCGGAGCTCTAGGTACATCAGTAATTTCATGCAACTGGTCCTTTCATCCTTTATGCCTTTTAGTACCATAATAGACACGTTTCTCATAAAGTATTATTATTGAAAAGGGTCAGTCTTAGGAAGAAACTTAAAACATTTGTGTTGTAAGCTTAGGTGGGAATTATATTGCGTTTAAAAGCCGGCTATATACATTTTGTCCATCTTCTCATTTAAAAAATAACTTAGTTGCTGGAATTTATTCAGTTGACGCGAGTTATCTCAGCAGAAATTACAATGTTGTTAAGCAGCTACTTCCAAGTCCTACTAATAATTTTGGCTCTCGTTTTACAATCCTCGTCTGACCATGTAAGCCTCTTTATTTTAACCAAGATACACCATTTTGCCCGAATAACAAATCGTTCATTTTTTACTGTTATCATTTTCAGATGTTCCTCTGCGATACACTTACTTGTGATTCTAAATGCACATCAGTTGGTGATGGGAAGTCCTATTCCGCTGATGAGTTGGAATGCCCAGTTGGAAAATCCTTGACTTGTTGTCTACCCTACTGCTACTGCTGCGTTGGGAGTACTTGTCCGTATTCCTCTTGTGAGGTTGGAGAGCCAAGGTTTCAGTCAAATAATTGTGAATATCCAACACTTCGAAACGAAAATGTTGAAACTCCACGCGAAAACCTATCTTCTAATGAGAACAACGAGGAAACAGCTTCAGCTTGGAGCTGGCCAGAAAATTTCTTTTAAGAAATATTTAATTTGCAAAAAATACTTACATAACTAAATTGCTTATTACATTTAATAAAAGTAGGAATCGTATTTATGTATTTCCATTGTGATATGAATTTAATTATTTACTTCATATAACAACTACATTATTTATCTAAAGCAGAGCTGCATATACAGGATCACCAGCATTTACCTCTGCACCTTCTCCAGCCGGAAGATATAAACCAAGTCGTAATCCCATAATTCCTTTATCCTTCAAAACTTCCTCTAGCTGCTTATCAGCAACCTGCTCCACAATGTTAAACCCAATAAAAATAAACTAGTTCTCATAATTACCAACGTCTTTAAAATATTTCGCTTGAGCTTACTTTCTCAGAGTTTTCAGCGGCTCCCCATCTTTTGACATAACCCCTGCATCCTGGTCAACAGTTGTTAGTGGGCATCTTTTGCATGGAACACAGGCTTTGAGAATTGCATTTCCATTTCCTATTTTAACAAAAGACCAGTTCACCTCTGCAAACGGCTCGTTGACCTGGCTAATCAGGATGTTTGGACGAAAGTTTTTGTGGGAAACCTCCTTTTCCAAACGCTTGTTGAGCTCGTCCACAGATGCTTCTGAGAGGAGCAAATACGCAGTTTCATTGGAGAATGCACCCTGAAAAAAGCACACATTATTTTTTAAAGAATTCACAAAAAAACGATTTGCAAAATAATAAATAACTGATTACCATGTCGGATTGCTGAAATTGAGGACACTTCAACATATATGGTTCTAGTCGTCTTTGAGTATGATTCAAATGATGAAAATAAAGTCGTAAAGTTGTGTCACCTAAATACTCTTGTAGCCACTGAGCTACTTCATTTCCGCAGTCCAATGCTTTTATATCAGGATCCAATCTATTTCTGCACACTCGCTCATTATTCCCATCCGGTTTTGGAACGGTAAAAGTAATTGATGGCATGTCAGGAGCTGAGAGTGTCATCTTACCCCGCTCTCCAATTTCTGGCTTGATTAGGGACATTCTTGGAAACTTTACCATTGTGACTTGTTTACGGGTTTCGTCAACCACCATGAATTTACGATCCATAATGGTTGTTTCAGTTGCTGAAAATTGTTAAAAATAAATTCAATTAAAAGTAAAGTAATCATAAAATTAGTGATAAAAATTTACTCACATTTTAATCCTATTTGTGTCAACACGGCTTTTTCCAGGTTGACAGCGGAACATGATTTGATTGGGTAGATGTGAAGTTTACCCACAGTTCCAACTTTTACCCATTTTTGGGGTTTTGGATGGGTTTTGAGCAACTGTGTCTTTTTCCAAAGCCAAGCACTCGTCAATAAAGCTGCCAAAGAAGAAATACACAGCGCAGAAACGGCTGTGGAGGATTGCACAAGGTTTATATTTCCTGAATACATTTCACATGAAAATATAACAAGGTTTTTGCGACCAAAAGTCTGGGCAGCCAACAACTAAATGCGAAATAAAATAATGTGAAGCAGCTGAAAATGAATTATGCATGAATTGCTGCTCTATTCGTATTATATATTTACAAAGTATTTGGTGGAGTACGTGCACCGAGTTCATCAGAGTTTATCCAAACAAGTTTATCTCTTTCTCAAGGTTCAACTCACTCACGAGATGTTTATGTGCATGTTGATGAGATAAGGTGCTGAATATTTATGAGTTTAACAAACAAAAATAACTTGAGATTCCGTCTGCCTAAAAAAGTGAACTCGAGATCATCTGATCTTGCGTGATTTCATCATCGTCAGCAAACTGAATGAAGTTGTATATTTGTGTATGAATTCTCGCTCTGGTGTTTTGACTGATACATACTTGAAAAAGGAAGCAGTGCATATAATAGTTGACTCTGTTTTTGTACATCAATGCTGCAATTCTGTTTTGCTGCAATTAGTCTTGTTTTTATGTATTCCGTGATGAATATTTACAACAGAAATTGAGAAATGACACACTTGCATAGAATCAAAATTGAGACAAAAATTGAAATTGGCAACATGCTGTACAAGAAATTTGCCTAATTACAAAATTTCTGGAATAGACTGGATATTAAAAAGATATTCGTTGTGTTGATTTGAATTGAAAGCGTGGTCACGAATTGAAGCGCCGTTTTGACATTACCAGAAGTCTAAATACTGTAAAAGCAATAATAGTTAGTCTTTACAAACATTTGAACTAGCAATTTGACATAGAGAATGTTACGAAACTTACACAACTGGGCAAATAGGACCAAAAAGAAAAAAGTTTTAATTTACCAGCGATCTATAATGACTGGATATGATTTCAGTAAGTATTAAAGAGCGATTCCAATTCGTATATACGGTTAATTAGTTCGGAGCAAGCACTGAAGAGCCACTGGAGTCGACATGCTCTCCACTTCGAACCTTTATACTTTGGCATTGTGGCTGTACATTTCCAGTACTGAATAAATTTTTCAGAATAGATTCCGGGCCTTGCGGCATGCATTGAGAAAAAGGTCGTTAGTCTTGTAATCACTACGACGAAGCTAAAAGCGCCAATTAAGTACATCAAGAAAAACCCCGCGCATTGGTTTTATTGAGATAGGCGATAGTAAAAAAGCCAGCTCACAGTGCTCAGAGTTATTCCAACCAAGGTCATACTAGGAATAAACCATTCCACATCGGAATTACACATTGTCATCAACATGTACAGTTTTCTATTTTGCTGCAAAAGGCTATGAAATGTTCTGCTATTGTTTTGGTCTCTCATGCTCTGTTTCAAATTATCTTTGGTCATCGTTTCAAAAAGGTCGCCAACTTAGAATGAGTAGCTGATTGCAACAGTTGATCGCCGCAGTAGTGCCATGAAAATGTGCAAAACGGAAATGAACGCTTTGAGTACATTTCCAGCTGGAAATATTTTTGCCAAGTTGTACTGAAGTGGATCATACGATCGGAAAAATGGATACGCTGTCATTGTAACTGGAACAAGAATGCAGGAGTGCAATACAGTAGCCAACTATTTCCGCAGAATTTTGGTAGTCGTTTCCCAATTCTTGGCCAGCCTTGATAGCGAAGACCACGGAGCTTGAATAATTCATCGACAACGTTGGTAGAGACTTCTGGATGCCGCTGCACTGTAAAGTTGTTACTAGCTCGAACGCGCAGAGTCCCAAGCAAAACGTGGTCCTACAACTTTCTTCGGTTTCAGGTGTCAGAGTATTTCCGTAGAGTAAGAGAGGTAAAGAGCGATGGATGCAATGAGTGCAAATTAGGACTACGATTGAGTCTGTAAAGTATTGATTACGAAAGTTTCCAAATTCTATTTTTAACAGTGATGGATTAGTAATAAGATGTTGGTGGAGGTGTCGTACAGAAATGGAAATGTGAAATGCTTTTGGAAAAGGGTGAGAATATTGATGCATGCAATGCCAATGCTACTCATTTTTAAAGTGATCTAAATGGGAATAACTTCAAGTCTAATGTTTAAAAGGCTGGTTGCTAAAAGTGGAGACTACTTGATGTTAAATATTGGTTTTGCATAAAAATGGAAAAATAACCCGTTAAATGGCCACATGTACGAAGGCAATTGCATGTTTGTGTGGTTGAATAGTTTTAAAAATAAAATTCTCCAGTAGTTTAGAGCATGTTAAACAATTATTGACTAAAACTAAAATGAATATTTTAACGATTTGAGCCCGTCTCAAAAACACTTGGATTGATTTTATTGATAGCGCCGTGTCCGTCCTATTTAGAGTGGAATATATACTTCTTTAAATTACCGAAATAAGATTCTGAATTTGTCACATTTCCATAACGCAAATAAATTGTAAGGTGTGGAGTAAATAAAACATAGGAAATTGTAAGTAGTTATACTGGGTGTAATTGTTAGCTTTGGATACCAACGTTACAATTAATTTTTTCGTGGGAAAGTTGACGTGGTATGTAAGGTTATATGAGTGGGAAGTCAGCAGCTTTCGCGAAGTCCCCTAAATATCATATACTTTTTTGTGATCACGCGATCTTGAACAGATCTTGGTAATTCTAAAGAATACAAAGTTTCTAAGTAAGTTGGTTCAGGGAACAATTTGAATTAATTATTAAAAACTTAAATACTTATTAAAAACTATTTGGCTGGATTTGGATGAAATTTTACCCTTTGCTTCTATTGTAAAAGGCTAACTATTAATGAAAAGAATGTTTTTATTTTATAGCAAAGAAGTTTGTTAGTCGCCAAAATACGAAATTTCTGTAACGTAATTTTTCGAAAAATTATGATTCTCATTTTTTAGGGGTAGATTATGATAGTAATACCTCAATGATTGCAATAAAAAATTGGTTTTTTTATATTCGGCCCAACTTAATAACTTCCGTCCAGATTGAAGTTTGTCAAAATTACTGAAGAACACGGTCCCGGGGATTGTTGTTGAAGTTTGATGGCATTCCAATTTTTCAAGGTAAAAAAATGACGGCGGCAAATCGCGATCCGTTTGCGAACTTCAGGTTGGTCCAGCTCATGTATCTCAATGACCCCGAGAATAGTAAAGAACATGTATTCTTAGAATTACAAGAATCTTTTACGATATCACATAAAAATGTTGAAGAAAATATATGATGTTGGAATTTTCCGGAAGCTGCTGCCTTCCACTCTATTTATATAGAACAAATCTGCACTATTGATTTAATAAAATCACCTGATAAACCTCCACCACTAACACCATCGTCTTAGAGTGGTTTTCATTTTCATAAAACAAAATGCCAAAAGAAGTTATTTAAAATAAATTTTGTAAATTATCACCGTAGTGCGAATATTTTTGATGTTTGCGAAGTTAATATATCAATGAAACAATATTGTGAAATTTAATAAAAAAAACTAAAAAATATATTGTTAATGACGTTACAACTTTCCCGTGATATATATATTGCAACATGAACATGTTACCTTTAATTCAGCAACAAAAGTGTTCGATTTCATTGTGAATAGTGGTTCATGTTCATAAGGATATTTCTGATTTCTTGAGTATTTTATGTAAATGTTTGTGATCTATGAAGATGAGCATTTGTCCCCAGATTTTATGTACCTTTTTTAGCGCTGAATGTGACTACTCTAAGATTTTATCATGTTCAAGCACGCAGCAATCCTGTGAGATGTTGTTTGATTTGTTTACAATATACATAAGCAATTTGTTAGGATATTTGACCATTTTTACTCATTGTAATATGTATTTTAATAATTCAGATTTGTGTTCTCATTGTAAATTAGTCTAAGCTTCAAGTTTGTTGCACTTGAGGTGGTTTCTTCTCGAATATTGTTCTAAAAATAGATTGAATGTACGTGTTTCATTTTTTGTGTGTCATTGATCCAAAAGGTAATCGTTTCAACCTAACTATAACCTCTGTTCCTCACTCAATTTCAATCAGAAGCATTTCCAGAGGACGAGCAGTAACAAGTCCAAATTTTCAGTCTCTCAGACATTTTCACATTGAATAAAATTGACGATTTAAGTTAAAGTTAAACTAATACATGCCTTCGCCTTTGTCATTTGTTTTAACTAGGAACTTTGAGCCCAGCAGCCTTTGTTCCCTTTAGTCTCATTTTATTTCATACAGAAACTCAGAAAGCTTCCACCTCGCACCCACCTCAAGTCTCAGAAACACAGAATCAGATCCTCAACTCATTTCACATCCTATAATCCCAATCCGGCTACCTTCTACTCTTCCAAACCTTCATTTACTCAAAATCCAAACCCACCCAAAGTGAGATTCACAATCATTTCATTTCTACAACAATTATCTCAGTCGAATCACTATTTACATACATCACCAACTCACAGCGCGTACATTTTGGTCCATTCGAACAACGGATGCTTTTGGTCTTCAAGAGAACCATTGGTTGACGGCCCCTTCTCCAGAGTTATACTGTGCTTGTGACCTGTGTCAGAATAGGCCAGGCTCGCTCACTCTCCCTGACTCAGATTAGGGAAGCAGTCAAGTACGACATTTAGTTGTACTATCCAAACAAAATTGCTGTGGTGTAGTTGGTTGATTATCTGTGAACGACTAGATAGATCAACAACAAGTGACTCACTCCTCATCATGTCCCCACCTACAGCTCTACAAAAAGCCGAACCGGAACGTAGCATCGTCAAGGATACCATCGAGGTAATTGACAGAAAATATGGCAATCGTCATATCATCCCCCTTGATGAGCACACCGTTACCCACCTACTACAAACCCTTGTCACCACTGAAGCAGATCTGATGCGAATTCACAAGGATATCATGAAGTGTATCCCAACTGACCCCAAGCCCCATCAAGATGAATTCAAAGACCATTTGAAGCAATATGCAGACTACAAAGTGGACTCAACAGCGCCATGAGCTTGTTCCCCAGAACGAGCGTCTCAACAACTCCACCCACCGCAGCAGGTTCAGTACCCACCCACAATATAAGTCTACCTAAAATATCATTGCCAACTTTCACAGGCAACATTCAAGAATGGGTGGCGTTCAGAGACATGTTTGTGACAACGTGGATAAAACTCAACCCTCAGCAAGGTGCAGAAACTCACGTATTTGAAAACAACGGTGACTGGAGAAGCAGCCAGGCTGATTCAAACTCTATCCCTCAGCGAAGCCAACTATGACACAGCGTGGAAGGCATTGACTGATCGATACGAAAACGACAGGGAACTACTTTTCTCCGTCATGAAGTCGCTTTTCAACCAATCACCTGTAACCTCCGCCTCATCATCTCAAATACGATCCCTTGTTGACAGCACCAGAGCCAACATCAGAACATTTACTCTGATGAATGGTAAAATTGATCATATGTTTTTGTATTTAAATTACTCAACAATTGATTCAGGAACGAAGGAGCTTTGGTACCAAACCACTGATGCCAAGACACTCCCAGACCTGGATCTTTCTTCAGCTTCCTCGAACAGCGTTCAATGGCATTATCAGCCGGAAGCTCATCAAGATTTCAACCCAAAGTGGAACGACAGAAAGCCCATTCCCACCACCTGCAGCCGTCGGGAAGATGCAGCTTGTCATGCTCGAAGCCACATCCATTATTCAGATGCGAAAGTTCTTGAAAATGCCAATTCAAGATAGAAATCAACACGTCAAAAGGTCATCCCTTTGCTACAACTGCCTCAGTCAGATCACAGCGTGTCACAATGCAGGAGCTCTCACACCTGCAAAACCTGTGGTAAAAAACATAACACTTTACTTCATTTTTCTACATCAAATCCTGTACGTAAATGATAATGCTAATCATGAAAACGCAACAACTGACAACGTGAATCGAGTTGCTTCTCATCACGGTTATCAATTAACTGATGTACCCTCAGCATTATTAGCTACAGCAGTTGTAAAATTGAAGGAAGATTTGGTGAATCCATGTGCCGTGCTCTTCTGACAGTGGATCATCCACCAGCTTCATCACAGCAGCCTGTGCCAAGAAGCTCGGACTAACAGTTCGAGACCAACACTGAGGTGGTTGGACTTTCATCAGCTCCGGTTGGCTCAGCAGCAGGAATTGTGTCATTCAGTATGAAAACACACTTTCCATCTCAACACCATTACATCGTTAACGCTCTGGTGATTCCAACGGTGACAAGCAAGTTACCACCTCGCTCAATGACAGCAGCAAACTGGTCCCACCTCCATGCCCTCCAGCTTGCTGATCCTCTTTTCCATACTTCAGCCTCAATTGACATCCTTCTTGGTGCGGATATCTTTTTCGAGCTCCTGGAATCTGGAAAGAAGACTGGAGACAACAATCAACCCATAGCGGTGAAAAGCACTCTTGGTTGGCTGGTATCTGGACAGATTCAGCAACCTCCACCCACAGCAGTTAACAGCTTCATCACTAACGTGCAGCTCAGTCAGCAGCTTGAGAAGTTTTGGGATACTGAGTCAACTCCTACTTCCGAACCAGTGCTCACACCAGATGAGCAAGCTTGTGAAAATAATTTTGTTCAAACTGTTTCTAGAGATCTCACTGGACGCTTCAATGTTTCCATTCCATGGAAGAATCCACGTCCCGTCATTGGCAAGTCCAGAGAGAATGCAGTTCGGACTTGCTTCTTCATTTTTGATAATCTCGGACTCCGATTGATTGGAGCCGCGAAT
>LJIJ01001046.1:0-59635 GCA_001718145.1 Orchesella cincta
CACCAACTAATCTACAACCCGTTCTGTTTTGTAATCGGCGTTTCTACTTCAAAACAATCCTTTTGAGGTTCATTTAACCTTAAAGATCATGCAAATATGCCGGTATGCTGATACTGATGATATGAAGTAATCTGCTATTTTTTGTTACAACCAACTGTACAACACACGTCATCTTCAATTAACAGGTTTTGTCTTTGTTTCACAAGCCTGTTCCTCCACCTTATACCCAATGCCCTTTAGTAGCAAGCAACATTTTGCAAAAAAAATATGCACATACGTATATGATGGACATATAAAAACGTCCACCTGTTCTCAAAGACAAAGTGTAGATGGTAGACTGATGTGAGGAATTAAAGTAAGGAACACGTGATGATGACGATAATTGATGTGGAAGCGTGAGAAAAAAATTAAACTAACATTTGTTCAACAAAATATTATATTGTTTATTTTCCCATTGGAGCAATTAA
The DNA here is from genome assembly GCA_001718145.1 of Orchesella cincta. Classification (NCBI taxonomy): domain Eukaryota; kingdom Metazoa; phylum Arthropoda; class Collembola; order Entomobryomorpha; family Orchesellidae; genus Orchesella; species Orchesella cincta. The sequence continues at coordinate 468 of LJIJ01001046.1, forward strand.
ACATTCTCGTTTAATCTAGAGAACGAGTGTATTACCTTTAGCGTTTAGTTGAAATAAATGAATTTGAGATTAAAAACAGGGTTTGGACTTTGACCACTAATTCACGGCGTTTAATGAAGATAGAATTATAATGACGTAAATTGCAGCGATTTTGCATGAAAAGTGGTGAAAATTGGTATACTGTTCTCAAAATTTTCTATAAAGTATTTCATAAATATATAAATGTAAAGACGTATTTAGAAACACTATATAACAAGGAATTTATTTGGCATACAGACTAATAAAAAAGCCAGACAGTCGAAGAGCAGTTGTTTTGTTTCCAGTTTCTCTTGTGATTTATAACCAGGAATTCTCATATTTATCGTATAGCACCGCATTCAATGACTGGATATTATGAAGTATCTACACCTTAATTGCATTCTTTCACTTTGTGAAATAATAACCTGATAACAAACCTGTTCAAACTGACAAGCTCAATAAGACAGTGCTCTAGTTAAAATGAAAACCACAAAATTTGGTTTAAATACCTATAACACTTGCTATTCTTGCATGTGGTGAGAACGGAAAATAAACATTGTTAAATAGATAAGAAAGAAAAATGTGGTTAGGAAATTTTCATTAAAAACAAAACTACAAAAATAAATCCTACCTACTTTTATTTGCCACCAAGTAAAAATAATTTTTCACTTTCTAATTATATCAGCAACCATGTCACATATGTAATGCATGACACGTGGAAGGAAGATGAGTATGGGGCGGATTTAATTTATCCTCAAATCTCAGAATGTAATATTTAAAGCTTTCCAAGAAAAAGAGTGCAGAAAAGCGGATATAGGTTCAAGGTATGTCATGAATACAATACGATGCATTATGCACCAAATGAAGAAGAAAGCTCAGAAGTATTTTGCAAACAAACACAAATTTCGTTCGATGCATTGGCAAAAGGAGAAATGTCTGCCTAGTCGTAATTGGGGAAATCTAATTATCATGCCCTGTCATGTCCCATCCTCTCAACTGACTGCGCTATTATGTCTGAGTTTATGACAAGACAGGCCAGTCAGCTAGTTTCTGTAATAAGGATAGGAGGCTACGGGACATTAAATTTAATTCGTCAAATGCATAAACCAAAACCAATGTACATACTTTGCCGTATATATAATTAAAGTAATGCTCATACTCATGTAAATCATGTCAACTATATTTGATGACGACGATGGACTCCAGTATGTATCGTATATGCATGCTGCACTTGGGGCTCCGAGCATGGATATCGTTTATCGTATATCCTGTGAGAATATTATGTTTTATCTTGTTCGACCATGAAGACGCATACGAGGATGACGATGAACGATGAAGTTAACATTGCACATGGGAGTCGTCTCCATCAACGTCAAGTAAACTGTGTAAATACCTAGCGAGGAAGTTGACTAGTTACGACTTATGGCTGCTTACACACTCGTGAACTAGTGTACACAAGTGAAGACTAACTTATTGAGTGGATCTCGTTTTCTTGGGGTCTTCTTATATGAGACGCATAACACAAATCCAACCCAAACCACTACCAACTTGGTTGACGTCAAATTGTTTACACATGGACATTGACGTAGCTAAAGACAGAGTTGCCAATAAAATAAAATGTAGTTGTAACTAAATCAAATGCCAACCGTTTGTTTACTCATGTAATAATACCAGGAAGTCATGATCACAAAGTTGAGATCAATGAAAACTGCAAACACACTTGGTAAGAGTAAATTGGTTTGTAGTTTGCGCTAGATAATTATCCACACTTGATTTCTTTCGTTCGTTCATTCTTTGATGGAATCCAGGAATAATTGCAATACTATGAGTATTCCTACTTTTAATTTGTCTGCAAACATAAAAATCAAAGCATCTTTCTACGTATGCTATATACTCCAGGTCTCTGATCGTATTAAACTGCGTCAGTTACTCAAACAAAACAAGGTCAGGTTATGGACTTCGACCTTAGGTTTCCAATAAATGTCAATGCATCCATAATGTTGTAATTCATGTTGGGAAATATCCGTTACAGCACTAACTTTGCAATTCTAATCGTATTGTGAATCGTATGTATAACAAGAGATCATATTTCACTTTTCCGTACCAACATACCTTCTAATAAATAGGAGTTGTTTTATTTTAGCAGAAACGCTCAAGGTTACAAGTTCAAAGTTTGGTTTGACTAGACTACACTGTCATCGAGCTACGGATGATGGAGTTCAAAGGAAAAAATTACAAAGCATCATGGGATCCTCTCTTGAGGTTATAAGTCAAGAAACCATAAAAATAATGCTAGAAAATTGAAATAGGCAAAGATATACCGAAGAGTAAAGAACCTGGGGAATGACTCATACTCACAAGGTTTATGGGCATGTAAAAGCTTGGGGTTTTGTTGCAATTATTGTACCCCTTAATTTTCTTGGTCCAGCCAGTCACACATACTACAATACAATGCAATTGGCATGTAGCTTCACTAAACGAAAGTGTCATGCACATGCACAGTATTATTACCACTTTTTATGTATTTTCAACTCTATTACATATGATATCATGTACTCTGACATTAAATACTACCTCATTCATAATATATTAGCATAGTTTATTCCTTTGTTTCATATGTTCTTTTTTCACATGCTCCAAGTAATTTTTCACGGTCACATATATTAATCCATCTTCTCAAATATGATGGTAAAAACTATTTTTCTTCATTGCATTAACTAAATGGACAAGGGAAAAACACGCATTAGAAACACAAACACAAAAAATGTTTTTGACTTTAATACAAGAAACGTGTTCTGAGCAAGTAAGCAGATTACAAAAAGTGTACGGAAAATAGCCAACAATTACACGCGATTTTTTGTCATCCCAATATAAACCATAAAAACTATAAAGAATTCTCACATCTCTTCTCACACCGCACTTACCTCAAGTCCAGTACATTAGTTATTCACATACACGTACAACTTGAGCAATAAAACCACGTCTTTTGCATGTGGTTTGTGTTGAATGTATCTCTGCGAAGAAGAGAGGCATTTTCTGCAGCATAAATTAAATGTAGAATCCGTCCATAATATTTACGTACCTTGAACCTTGCTACTTTGCTACAGTCATTCTCCTTTTTATTCACCTTTTTGATACTGGACAATGTGGAGACTCATTGAGGCTGCTGTCATCTTGAAAATATCATTATAATTGTGGGTTATAAGCGAGAACGGTGTGTTGTGCGTATGATACCAATTCAATTCAATTACCTAAGTACAAATATTTGTTTCGACATCACATTTGTCATTTTTGATAAAGCATGATTTGATAGAGTGCTTATCGTATGTTATCCTACTTTCCCAGTACATTGGTTTTCATGTCCACTTCTAATCAGTGAGTTCGAGTGTGTAGAGAGTGTAGGTACGTTATCTTTTTCTTTTTGGCCTTCATTCCCACAGAACAGGTGAATGGTGATTGAAGTGATTGGAATTCGAAAGTTTGCCCATTCAGTAAACTCATCTTTTAAAAGTAGTCTTAATGAATTGGATGACAGTATTACATAACAAGTACGGGCAATAAGGTGTGATTTAACTAGTTTGCCATTACATTTTATTTAAGTTTCTACACAAAGTTTGTGCACGTGTAGTTTCTTACAATTGTAGAAAAGGGAATAGTTGAGAAGTTAATTTGGAAGTGCACAAAAGTTATTGCAAGAATTTGATTGGGAACGGTTTGAAGAGCTCAACCTATAACATATACTTCCATTTTTTGCGTTGGACGTGCTGTTTGTTTGTTCATTTCCAAAAGCAACATGATAGACAGTTCTCCAAGTAGAAAAACTGGAATTACTTTAAGTGGCTAGGTGATGTGATTGGTAGTTAGTTCTTCATTCTCTTCTCATGATCATGATGCATTTTATTACAACGCTGTGAAGCCTTCAAAGTCCAATCAGTATCAACTATCGCTGTTTTCCAGATCATTAAATCACATATCATCAAGCAAAAAAAGTCTTTCTTGTCCCAAGACATAAAGAAAAATTGACGTTCTTCAAGTGATTTTGCAGCTGCTCTGTTGACGCTCGTCAATAGCTTCGTTCCGTGATTTTGTGACCTTTCATCTTGGATACGGTGTTTTAGTTTAAGATTCTTATTGTGCTCACGACTAGATGAGAGAATAATCCAGAGGGATATAACCAGAAAAGGTAGTTCTCTTTTTCTTGGAAATACCATAGCCAATAGCTTTACCTAATCTAATATACTAGCGAATGCAAATTCTTGTGCATTTTGTATTCGTTGTGTGATTAAATAAGATTTAATGCAAAGAATTAACCATGCACATGTATGCAAAAACAGTTTATCCAGGTACTGTAACAAACAGATTTTAAGGTTCATCCTATCCATAATTCCCGTGTAGTCATCCCATAGCATTATTGTTACACCTTCTGTAGTTTGCACATTATATTGGTATGTCTCACGATATACTATTATTATGTTTTAAACAAGTTACACAACAAGTGAGATGATGATACAAATGGAAAAACTAGTTTTCTTTACTTGAATGATTCAACTGTATGATTTGGGAATGTACGCTGTCTTGAGTGTGTTTTCCTTGAATCCCAGAATGATCAGCAACGTCACATCATATACATAATGCTGACATTTTACTATTCTTTTAAAATCCTCGACTCAGCTTCTCAGTACTGCCATTATGCGTTCACAGATATACTGTGATTAATAAAAGTTATGAAAAGGTTACACACTTCCTCCGGCAGACGAGGAGGTTTTATATCATATCACATTGTGGTACTCTTATTTTAAATAAGGTAAAGTGTTCCAAGTAACACAACGTGGGAATTAGTTCCTTTATCAGATCAAGTTAGAGATCTGTTTTCAGTCAAGTCATAACAATAAAATGCTGTTCGTTCGTAGGTTAAGTTTAGTATGCATTGTGCCAAAAACTAGTTTGTGGGTGGTATGCTGCTAGCTTATATAATAGTCTTATATAATAATTGTCTTAAAACTTAGACTTTCATATTAAACTGATATGTTCATGTGTCATGTGATTGAGTTTCATTTGTGAAGCAGGTAAAATTATTTAAGGTAAAACCATTATTTGAAATAGATACAACAACATGCAAATTATTTTGAACTAAAATCCAAGTCGTCTAAGCTATAATACCAATACATACTGATTAGATTGGTTGGTCACCGGTCCGTTTTTTAGCATTTTAAAATCCATTACATATTTGTACATAGGTTCTTTCAAATTTTTTTACATGAAATTGAGCCAAGAATTAAGGGAATTAAGGCTGGGAATTTTGCTATATACGCAAAGGTTGATTTACTCGTAAATTGATGAAATTCTTTGGATTTACTAAATGAACTTAACTACATAGAGCAATCATGGAGATTTAGTTCATGCTTTCACTAGTGCGTAGAAAGCTGACCAGGCCAGACTTCCCTTTAACACAGTTTATCCGGAAACAACAAGCAAACCCGTGTCGTTAAGTCGATAACTAGTTTTAAGGGGCTTATGTAAAACATACCTGCTTATGTAAAACATGGCACATATATGCATATTATATGCAAACACCAAATGGCATTTGACCCCGTTATTATCACAACACAAGCCATAATGACATTTGCTCTTTCCATGTATATATATCCATTATGCAACACGGAGAAAACGGTGATGTGATAAAGAAGAAGTTGAGCACTTGACGCTTTTGTCGGTGCTTCAAATGCCACCGTGCAGTCTGAAAGTGAGTGGGTTATCTTAATGCGGATTATGAAGAGTTCTTTCAGTTCATATTCATGCCTTGCATCCGGATAAAACAAAATTTATAATTCAAAGCATCCACTTCCCGTGTCAGGGATATGACTCATCGTGCACACTTTAATAATACATACATCAGTCAAAATAAGTCTTGTAGAATTAGATTCAGATTCAGATTAGAATAAATCATGTTGACTGATGACCTACGGTGTCTGTTCCAACTTTTGAGTCCCAACGGAGGTAAAATTGAGCTCCTTTCCGGCAATGAGGTCTCGAGTTTCAATTTTATGTACATTTTATCATTGCATACAAAGAATTCGCTCTTCATCCAGCCTACAATGGCGTTTGGTTATGGTTGAAGGAAATAGGTGATTGCCCCACATCGATGCAAAGAAAAGAATGCCGCATGCAGGAAAAAGTTATCGGAAATCGGAATAAAGCTGGGATGGTGCCAAAGTGAATATAGCAGTTCCTAGAAACTGGGTTTAGCAAATCGCAAAAAGGGAAAATGGTAATTGTATGCTAGAGACTGATCTACATAATGAAATGTCTTTGGAAGAACACCTTGGAATATTTTAAAACTTTTAATAAAACTCGGCTGAAAATATAGAACAATATATCAGGGTGGACAATTTCCATGTTTAAAAAAATGTACTGAAAATCCTGTCTCCAAAATGTACCTAAAAGTTTCTTTTAGTGCACATGCACTGATTGCGTGACATTGCTCTGGAGGAATCTGCAACAGGCATAATTTTTTATGATGAACATTAATCACGAAGAAGGAGCTCCAATTTTATTATTATTAACTTATATCATAACAATATTTAGGTTCTGCATCATCCTCATAGGAGATAACGCAGTCAGTGCCAGGACTATGCTAGCTGTTGACGTGTGAATTATTAATAATAGTGATTACTTCCACACTTTGCACTTTTTGAAAGGGGACAATGTGGGTTTTATGGATGAAAAGGTCGTCTGTTTGTTATTACAGGGGCTATTGACTGAACGTTAAGGATAGGAATAGACTATACGCATACTTTTATATAATACAGGAGTGAAATTGGATTAAACAATTACAGTAATTGGTGGTTAAGCATTTAACAAAAAGCTCAAAGCTCATATACTCACCACACACATGATTGAGCATAAGCTGTGACTTGTACTTATACTTACTCATCCAATATCGTGTGGAGTACTCCTTTTAAATACAAAATTGCACACAAGTTAGGACTTTAATCTGTGATGAATGAGCAATTTAATTTTATACTCTCCAAGTATTCAGCATATTCCTAGAATTTATGTCTGGTTTTGGCATTATGAATCAAAGGCAGTTGCATATTGGAATTGAAGCATGCCAAGTCAAATCAGTGTCAGTTGCTCTTATTCACTGATAAACCACACCAGAAACGCTTTTGTGTGTGGCTGACATCCCCCAAGTGCATGAAAATTAAGTTTTGGTTGAGTTTTGAGTGAAAATATTTGGAAAAATGGCAAAAGTAGAAAACGGGCAGGTTAAAAATATTGCTGCGGACCGGCTGTACGCTATGGTTGCTGCTGGAAGACAAAGGTTTAAAAAATACTTTATTGTTGATTAGATAATAATATGAGTTTAATACTGCGTATTTGTTGTAAATTCATGAGCCCTGTGAATCTGACATTATATGGTTGCGTGGGGGGGTGGTACGCCTTCAAGTCTCCAACTGCGTCACAGCCTCACATTATTTGATGTGAGCCTGTTTGCGTCTCGGCTTTTCCTTTCCGCTTACTTTTACCACTTGAGTGAAAGTTCAGAGATGGAGGAAATGGAGCAGTAGGTCCTTCCGTCCTTTTACTCTTCATTGATAAATTGAGAGATAAAGGGACAAATAAGTTGCTCTACTTTTATTAATTTGCATCGTCATCATCAACATGTAAATAAGTATTATTTCCGGAGAGAAAACCCTGCTAAGTATTTCCTGCGTTGAGGTGGTATCTCAAAAGATTAGCATGTCTGAAGTTGAATTCTAACTTTTGGTATGGAGCAACAATAATAATGTTACAAGGAAATTGGGTCACATCACCGACCGAATCTGGAAAAGAGCCTTTATGGCTTTGCTATTGCTCCAGGGTTTTATGCCTTCCGCGTAAGTCTTAACGGTTCGAATTGCTGAGTGTTGTAAAATGAAAGTCTGAGAAATGTGTTGAAGTCCCCTTCCGGAAGTGGGTCACATTCTGGGGATTTACACAGATGAATCTCTACATGCTTGTGCTAGATACAAGATGCACATATTAGGGACTGCTAGTAGTAGTCTTTCATGTTGAGAGTGTATGCATAAAATGATCCGTATTATTATGAGGTTACGTTACACAGTTTTCACTCATGTTGAACGTGTTGGTATTTGCATGATAGGATTATGATTTGACTAGATTCCAATTTATGGAAACTCAGCCAGTAAAATTTTGTTGGGATTCAAACACTCAAACATTTCCCATAAAAGTTGTTGCACAGAGGTGGTGAAATCGAGTTAGAGCCAGGATGATACACTGGATAACTTCCAAAAGTTCTGAGAATGACCATGGTCAGGATTTCATTAGTGTGGCGTGGCACTAGCATGAAATGACAGAGCGCTTATTGTATGCACTATTTTTTAAATTCATTTCATGTGAGAAAAGCTAGACCTTATAGAAGTAATTTCAAAGTAATTGGACAAAGACATAGTCATATAAAAACAAAAGTTTTATCAAGTGTCCATCGAGAAGTTGCATGCATGAGAGCATTTCCTTTATGATTTCGTCGAATTGCAAGCTTTCGTAGGAACAACACTTGAGGATATTGTAGCTAGCGAGGCGTAGAAAAGTACTCATCATTATATTTTATGTAAAGTTTATTTAAACTGACTGGAAATTGTGCCATTTTGTTTGATGTTGTTTCTTTTAAAATGAAAAGGGATTGTTAGATTCTCACAATAAGACTGACTCATCCAATAAAACACAAAGCATATTGTGCATGATTCATAAACTTTATACAAATATGCATCTCGTCAAAAATCCCAATTAAAAAGTTGAGACAGATGGTAAACAGCAGGTGTATGACCAAGATCCATCTCAATATGAAACTTTGGAAAGATTTAATATGGTTTTCTATTTGATGAAGTTTACTGCTAGCTTGAAAAAACTGTCCTATGCATTTTGGGGAAAAACTTTTTTGAACGAACGAAAAACTTTCATGGTTATTTCCAGTTAGAAAATCTTCCTTGAACCAATTTCCAGTGTGCGTGCATGCATAATTAGATTAGGAAAACGGTGACGTATTTTTAAAAAATAAAATAAAATCCAGGCAAAGTTCAGAAGAGTCTAGTTCGACCCGACGAATGGTTTTCGCCTGCATATGTCCTTCTCCATAAAAAAGTCCATTTGTCAAAAGTTTCCTCTCTGCTCCAAGCTGCTGTTTTAAATAAAAAATGTCTACCATTCTATAGGACATTTTATATATAACACACCAACAAGTTAACATACATTAACACAACAAAATTATATGGCTGATGTCACCATCACCATTGTCCTTGATACATATATGATATGATGAAGCGCTCAGTTTCCAAATTGTTTTGGAACCATTTTTGTTTACCTCTATTCTGCTCAACTCCACCAAAAGCATGTTTAGCCGGAGCAGACTAAAAAATTGAAAGAGTAATGAATTTAATTATTAACTATATGAGAGAACCTTGAAAGTGGAGGATGCACGCAACATGTATGACAAACAAACTCCGTTCCATTCCAATGTGTGTATAAAGCTGCACTAGCCATTAGTCATATATCTAAATTACAATAGTAGTGTGTATGTATTTCATTATAACGTACGAAATTTTGAGGTAACAATGAATGAGCTCATTTGCTTATGTTTTGGACTTTTTTTCAGAGTGTCAAACGCCAGAAAAATGCTTGTGTCCCACTTGCCAAACCATCCTCCGGTTACACTGGAGTTTAATGAATTGAACTTCTCAGTGAGGGACTCACCATCGAGAAAATGTAAGCTTTAAAACTGTCATATAATTATCATTTACTACATTTCTCAAGATTACTATATTTATTCTGATCTATGCAGATATTATATTAATCAAATGAAATACAAAATGATTGTTGACGTTAACATATGACATATGCTTTTATGAACAGTCGGTGGCTTCGGACCGTATGTCTCCAAACAGATGAAGTCAATCTTAAAAGATGCATCGGGTATTTTCAAGCCTGGCGAGCTCACAGGTAACTTTGCAGTTTGTCAAGTTTGAAAGGAATCTTGCTTCAGTGGTTAACGGCTTCATTTATTTTTCATTTGTTGTTGTTGTAATACAGCCATCATGGGACCGTCTGGAGCAGGCAAAAGCACGCTAATGAACATTCTTGCAGGATACAAGTAAGATTGAGTTTTATGCCTTTGGAGGACTTTGTTTATGACTCCATTCTTGCAGACAGACATATTATTCGAACGGAACTGTAAAAAAAAACCTTGTTTAAATCTTAATCAGAACCCACAATGTACAAGGCTCGATAAGTGTAAACGGGAAGTCCCGGGACTTGACCCAGTTTAGGAAAATGTCTTGTTATATTATGCAAGACGATGTTCTTTTGCCGCATCTCACAGTTTACGAGTCAATGAAATACGCTGCTCAGCTAAAGCTACCCCGTAAAACGCCCAAATCTCAAAGGGAACTTGTGGTAAGCAAAGAAATATATATATAGCCATTATTTGCTTTTACTTCAGTAGTAGAAAGTAGCCTACTCTGGTCTGGTTCCCTTTCCGGGATTGATTTACGCGTCGACTTTGCAAGGCCATTCAAATAAAAACCGTTTTTCTCTTTTTTTGCCTCGAAATGAAAACAGATAAAAGAAATCCTGGATATCATAGGACTCACAGAATGCCAGAACGTGAAAGCATCCAGCATTTCCGGTGGCCAAAGAAAAAGGCTCGCTATTGCATTGGAACTGATCAATAATCGTAAGTGAAAGCACCAAAGATATATATTTCCTTATGAATGTTATGGTATTTCGTTCTAAGAAGAACAAGAGCGAAACAGCCGTAACTTTCCATGAAGAAAACGCTAATCAATATATTGCATTTTTGACCTTTTCTTCTCCAGCTCCCATAATGTTCTTTGACGAGCCTACGAGGTAAGCACAGCTCTTGTTTTTCCCACGAATGCTTTCTCTCACTCTCTCTCTAAGCCTCTTACATAATGATATTGATGGTAACAAGGGGAATACCTAAGCTCAATCCTTCTATTGTGTGTGCTATTTTCTTAGTGGGCTGGATAGTGCTTCTTGCTACAGTTGTGTCGCTCTTCTCAAAGCCCTTGCTCAGGGAGGAAGAACGATTATTGCCACCATTCATCAACCCTCAGCTAGGATATTTGAGCAGTTTGACTCGTTGTACTTGCTTGGAGGAGGACAATGCTTGTATCGCGGCCCTACAAGATCTGTAGTTCCCTTTGTAGCCCGGCAAGGTCTTCAGTGTCCGCCATATCATAATCCTGCAGATTTCGGTAAGAAATGAAATGAAATGAAACCCCATTCATTTCTCCGCCTCCACTTTATGAAAAGCGGATATTAGCTACTTACTTATGTAATTTTCCAATGAATGAATGGGAAAACGACCTTGGGAGAAAACTTTGACGATAATTTTGGTCATAATGGCAATTATTTTGGAACAGTTATTGAAATAGCAAGTGGAGACTATGGGGATCAGTGGATTGCGATTCTTGCAAAGGCCACAGCGCTCAGCTCCGACTCTGATTCTAGTGGACTGGCTAATGACTGTTCGGATGGAGCCTCGGAAGGGATGGAAGACAGATCTATAACACCGCCAGGAAAGCCCAAGATATTTAAACCGGATGTAGGAGATAGCAACTATGAAAAGGAGGTGGCCGTGACACTGATTGAGTCGGAAGCAAATCCAAAATATATTATGAAGTCTGTTCATGACGACTCACGACTGGGTCTGTTCTCAAATCAATTCTTTACTCTTCTCAGAAGATCCTTTCTCTGCGTATCTCGTGATATGGTAAGGAATTCATTTAAAAAAGTTTGTTGTAAATACCATGCAAAATAAGGCAGCAAGTTTTCACATTTACCATTTCCTTCTAATTTTCCAGATGCTGACTCATCTACGGTTCGCATCGACCGTATTAGTAGGACTTTTAATAGGAGCTATATACCATGATGCTGGAAATGACGCCTCGAAAGTATTTAACAATGCAGGAAATCTGTTTTTCGGACTTTTGTTCATGGTTTTCTCATCCATGATGTCTACAGTACTCACATGTAAGCTTAAATTTAGTCATTAGCCCACACACCGCGTGGGAGGAAGTAATGGGTTGTAAATGTAAATTATATCATCACTTTTATGTTTAGTTCCTCTTGAGCGGGGCGTGCTTATCAGAGAGCATCTAAACTGTTGGTATTCTCTCAAGTCATATTTTCTCGCAAGAACGTGTGCTGACTTGCCATTCCAGGTAAAGAGAAAGTTCTGAGAACCAATAAACTCATGCGGAGAAAGTTCAGAATGGGAATAATGGAAATTTTGTTGTTTTTGCAGTTGTTTTTTCCTCTTCTCTACGTAGCAATTACATATTACATGACAGATCAACCACAAGAAGCTTTTCGATTTTGGATCGTTGCTGCAATGCACATTAGTATTTCTCTTGTTGCTCAGTCCCTCGGCTTGCTTATCGGTGCTGCTTGTCACGTTCAGGTACTTAAAAAATAATGGAAAATCAATATATTTGAGAAAACTTTCTTTTTGCTCCTGGATCTTGTATTGACCATAACCTTGTCAATTTCAGAATGCTGTGTTTATCGGTCCGATCACAACAATCCCGATATTTTTGTTTGCGGGTTTTTTCGTGACACTGAAGGCCGTTCCAGCATACCTTCGTTGGGTATCGTGGCTCTCCTACGCCAGGTATTCCTTCCAGTCAACTCTCACCGCTGTGTATGGTTTTGATCGGGACAACCTCAAATGCAATCAGGCATATTGCCATTTCAAACACCCGAAAAAGTTTTTGGAGCAAATTGATGCAGTGGATATTGATGTAGTACAGCAGTCATTGTGTCTTCTTAGTATTCTCGTGGTGGCCAGAATACTCTCGTACTACGCACTCCGACTCAAGATCATGGTTGAAAAGCAATAAAAGAAATGGATTGAAACTATATATACATAATCATTTCAATATAACTTACAAAACAATGTGAGGGCGATCCTGGTTGAGGTTGAGTTGAGCGTTTCTTGGGACTACTTCACTGACTTAAAAAAGTATGATGAAGATTGAATGTGATGTGATAAGATAGAGTAACGTAAATAATAACCCTTGTAGATTTAGGGATGACAGTTTTGTCAATGAGTTTTCTTTCGTTGATGTTAATATGACCATTATTATGACGCAATTAAAGTACGGAACGTAATGTAATGGCATTCTAGATGTCAATAATTTTTTACAACTCGTATCGTAATGTACATTTTGTAGGCGACCAGAGACCATTGCTTTCTTACAGTGTGTAAAGGTGGAGGAATATCATACGTAATTATTATTATGAACTTCACTTGTCCTTTTGTACTTTCACCGCTGCACATCTGGCTGCTGTATACGTTGTTTTTAGATGTATAGCTATGAATAATATGTAGGTTAGTAGGTAAATTAGGTATAATTTATGACTCTGTGAAAGTTCTGTTTCGTGGAAGACATGCGTAAGTATTATTTGTATAAAGATGACTTGTATTATTAGCCCATTTAGTTTAGTTGCAGTTAATTTACAACTATTAGTCAAAAAATTATCAGGAACTTTTACTTAAAAGGTCGTGTCTCGCCAAATGGGGAGTCGGTGAAAAACTAGTTACACAATTGTTACAAACCACTCACTTTGTATTATTATTATTATCCATAATTGCTGTAAAAATATGGCAATGACAAGTTCCTAACCTTGCCAATCGTCAATAACGTGAGTATACTGATGAGGAAGAACGATTAAGGTTAGTATCTTATTGCCCCAAAGAAAAATTCTTTTAAAAGCTTGATCATTTGCATCATCATGCTATACAAATTATGGTGATGTACTTAATTGAGATGGGGGTTTTAACTGTAAAATATTCATTTATCAATTTTCCCATTGGATTTACAGTATAAGTACTGTCGAGTGTGCTATGTATGTAACTTAAAGATTAGAACCGAAAATCTAACTTTGAAAATTGTATGAACATTTGCAAATGTACAAAGAAGACGTTCCGGCATCGGTATCAGTCGGATATTGCTAGTGCTTACAAAAACATGATTGTGCTTCATTTTAACTCAAAGTGAACAATAAAGAATTGATTTAATTTTGACTACGGTACGATAATGTATGCCTATTTGCCTATATGCCTACATTCATTTGCTTGAGACGATCGATCTCATTCGCATGCAACGATTTGGAACTCGGATTTGCAAAATATCTGCATTATTATTACTCATTTCCATTTCCTATGAAGTTTGGGCTTCGCTGATTATTTTTGGATCACCAAACGCCAAACCAAGTCTGACTTTTCTTTCAAAAGGTTGAGAACAACCAGCTGCAAGTTGACTGGAACTTTGAGGTTGCCACAAAATGATTGGCCTTAGCTTCATCAGAAGAAGTAATGCTAGGTTATGTTATGTAATTGCAGCTTTTATGCGATAGGAAGTTTACAACAAAAATTCCATAACGCCATCGGGCTGTTTATGCATGCATGCAAACATGTTACCTTCAAAATACGATGACTAAGAGCAACGAGAACTAGACCTTTTCATACACATACTTATCCTCGTGTTCTGTCCCATATATCCCACAAAATGGAGCTGACCTGTCCAAAATTTCAGTCGAAAAATGACTCATGGCCATATATGTGTCTCTGTACGAAAAGTTATGAGATTTTGTCAGGCTAAAAAGCTAAAAAGGCCATCCGCTCGCGAATAAAACTCCATAACTATCCACATCAACCTAGCCCATTTTTATAGTCTTTGTTTAGCATTTTGGACAATGTGTGAACATAACATACTTACATATTATCATCATCATCACAAACAACCTTAACCGTTTTTTAATACAAAACACATACGTATAAATCCCAATAGTCATTTCTTCAGGCATGTAGCCCTACAGATATATTTTCATGATCGAACAAACGTGTGTGTGTGGGAAGCCGTATCAGATTCAGATATCCGATTCACTTTCGCATTCCCATTCACAAGCACCTACCTTTTCCTTTCCTTCAAATGTACTTTCAAAAGGTGTTCTGTACTTAAGGATCCTATGTGGTGCATTTTATGCATACAAAGGAAAGACCGTTGACGGCATACCAGTTGGTCCATTCACACAATCCATCCCATTCTCACGCAACTCCAATTAAGTGTCAGTGTCTATCCACATGATTAGCTAATTAAAGATAATAATACCATCAAAAAAACAATGCGGATCGGCGTCGATCAATACCAAAAACTGGACAGTGGACTTGAACAGACCCTCGCCTTCTTCTTGTGTGTCCGTTGCATAGCGAGTTGCCTTGTGTATAAATTTTAGGCACAATTTCCTTTTCTGTTGGGTTGCTCATGTTCTTGTGATGTTGATACATTTTTATGCACTATCGTATCTTGTTTTTATGTATCTTGTGTATGACTTAGTGCTGACTGACTGTGTTTTAGTGTAAGTAACGTATTTACGTAGAGATCGACTAAACAGGAGCGGAATCAAATATTGTGTTTTGTCAGAATGAAGGGAGCTAGAGCAGAGATTGCATGGATAGAATTAATAGGATGATGAAGACGAAGAAGGATCTCAAAAGTAAAGTTCTCTCTTGTTGACTCTGAAAAAGAAAAAGGAAGAACGGACCAACGAACCAAAAACAGTCAGACGACGAGTTTGTGGATGGAATAGAATAGTTAGGGATATGTCAGTTTTGTAAGTTTGGGATTTATGTAATTTTTCAGTTTGTTATTAATTCGGAGAGTTGGGAAGTTATCAAGAGGAAGACAGAAGATAAGTGGAGCAACTGTAGTAATACAAGAAGAGTTACGTGGACGGGAGTACTGGTTAATATTTAAGGTATGGAATGATTATGATTTTAAATGGCATTGTTTAATAATAATGGAATTGTGGTTGATTGGGCAGTTACAGCATAGAAGTTAGATATATAGATGATTTGAATCCTGTCGTCAAACATGATTGCTGAATATTTCTCTTTCAAAGGTTTAGATTTCAAGCTAATGATGGTTTTAATAGTTGATTGATTTGATTATCAGTCTTAACATTGCGTAGATAGAACATCTTCGAAATGACAGTAGTATTATTAAGGTGTGCTATTAAAAAAAAATTGTTAAAGAGACTGCTTCTAAAATAAACGACGAGGGAGGTAAATGAGTATGATAAATGTGAAATGAACTTATACAGCTTAATGCAAGCTCAAAAGTTTTGAATAGAAGCATTTAATTAATGAGTTGTGTTTGTTGATTTACATTTCAGGGTGATTCACCAGGACAGGAAGGGGATGGTTTCAGATTTCGCAAGTCATCGCAGGAAGCATTGAAACCATTTTCTTTATCATTTTCGTGGACACCTGTGTGGCTACGAGCTTCTAGCCACCGGTTAATCTACCTCGCAGTTTTAACTTAGCCAGCAATTAAAATGGCAGAGGAGGAAGTGGATTTTTCGAAGCTTTCTTTGGAAGAGCGTAGCACCCACAAGGTAATTTTGGAGTTTATTTATGTTTGAATCAATAAAAAATAGTCTAGAGGCGTAACGGAGCTCATGTAAAGTTGTGCTAAAAAGTGTAGTTTACTTTGTTGGGTTAGGTTTACAGGTCGTCTAACACATAATATAAATAATATAAATTACAAGCGATGAAATCTATGTAATTGTTCTACTTTCTCATTGTAAATCCTCCTCAACTTTTGTGTTTAGGTGTTCAAACACATATTCTAATGCTTTGTTTGTATATCAGATCTAAATAGTTGTATTGACGAAAATGGAACGGTTTAATCAAGCGCATATGCAAGTAGAAAGGAAGGACAGGGAGTTTCATATCAATCGTTCACACTTGACAAGTTTCAGTCATGTCATGCGGAAGTGTTGCCCAGTGTTTCGTTTAACTAAAGTAATGAATTGTTCGAAACTCAGAGTTGGCAGAGTTTTGGATACTAGGAACGATTACTTCCGCATTTTAACGTGTACTTGTCTACATAGACTTGATAAATGCATCTATACGCATTTTCAATAGCATCTTTACTTAAGTTTTATCTGTATGTCTATTTACAATTGCTGCCAATCTATTTTTCAAATCTCAGCCTGAGATGTTTCGCAACGCACTCACACAAGTTTCTTCTTCCCATTTGCTTTGGTTCATTTTTTGTTACGTATTTTATATTTAGGAATGCAAAATATTGTCATGTTCTACAGCTTCCAAAACCGTGGAATTGATAGCATTGACAATGAAAATCATCAGCTTATAAGAAGTAGAAATAGTAGAATCTTTTTTTGATTTGTTCCTTTCCTGGTCTGGCATATTTCCAAATATCATAATGTATGTATAGGTGATGGAGAATCTAAGTCAAAGAAATATTACTCATACATGTATATAAATGCAAGTAATAGTGATGCGTATATTATGCGTACGGACTTATGCTGCCTTTTGCAATGTGAAAGGACGGACGGATGGTGTATGAATTTTGATTTTTTGCATTGTAACATGAATGATTTTTCATTTAATGATTTCAGAACTGGAAGGCTAGAGTGTCTGCATATGAAGAACTTCTCAAAATATTCCAAAAGATTTTTGATGAAAAGCATCCGGACTGGTCAAAGTATGGCCATTGGATTAGAAAATTTCCTACAGATTCCAATGCGGCCGCACAGGAGAAAGGATTGGAAGTTACACTGTTGTACCTGAAGAATGCAGGCTGTGCAGGGAAAATTGTTTGCGAAGTGATGAATGGTGTGGTCAACAAATGCATCACGGCTTCAAAAGTAAAGACAAAGGAACTTTCTGCAGAAATAGTTTTGACTTGTGTGGAAATCGAAAAGTTTGAGCAAGTACAAGAAGAACTAGCAAAAGGGTTGGAGCACAAAAATCCTAAAGTTATGGCTGGATGCATTAGCTTCCTCACTCAAATAATGAGGTAATTCGTTTTAATTTAGCATAACGAGGTTAAATTAGTGTTGACGTTCGCTAGAACGGAATAGTAATATTATATCTTTTACGTTACAAACAGGGAGTTTGGAGCTAAAGTAATAACCATCAAACCATTAGTAAAGAAAATACAAACCTTGTGTGAAGACAGGGATAAAACTGTAAGAGAAGAAACAAAAAAGCTCATCATCGAATTGTATCGATGGATAGGTGCTGCACTGAAACCTCAACTGACTGTTTTGAAACCTGTCATGGTAAGTGCATTTCGAATAATGGCATGTTTTTATTTAATGTGGGTCAATTATCTTAATCTAATCGAAATTATTTATCCTAAATAGCTTCAAGAATTGGATGCCGAGTTTGAAAAACTCGCAAATGAGAAGCCACAACCAACAAGATTGTTGAAATCTCAGCAGGCTAAAATGGAGGAGCGGGCGGCACAAGGCGGTGGAGATGAAGTAGAAGGTAATTTTAGTATTGATACATGCAGTGTGTGTCTGTTTTACTGTAAATGCAGGGAAAAACGTTTTAATTTGGCTTGTTAATAATTTTTTTTGTAGAAGGGGAAGATGTTGTAGACGAAGTAGCCCCGGAAATTGATCCATTGGACCTTATTGACCCCGTGGACATTCTTTCCAAGCTTCCAAAAGACTTTTACGAAAAATGCGAAGCAAAGAAATGGCAGGAAAGAAAGGAGTCTTTGGAAGCATTGGAAACACTAATTGTAGCAAACCCAAAGTTGGAACCTGGAGATTATGGAGATCTCGTCAGAACTTTGAAGAGATTTGTTGCAAAAGACACAAACGTCCTGTGTGTGGTATTAGCTGCGAAATGTATGGCTGGTTTAGCAAGTGGGTTGAAGAAAAAGTTTTCTCCGTACGCTTCGTCTTGTGTTGGAACTATTTTGGAGAAATTTAAGGAAAAGAAGCCTGCCGTTGTTGCTGCTTGCAAGGCTGCAATTGATGCCTCCTTCGAAGCAGTAAGTATATATGTATTCTTGTAATATTATGTTTGTATAGTGAGAGTCTGCGGTTGACAGTGAAAATTAAAATGAATTTATTTACTGCTTTCGTCAGACAAACTTTGACGCTATTCAAGAGGACATTATACAAGCTCTTCAGAATAAGAATCCAGCCGTAAAAACAGAAACTTGTTCATTTCTGGCCAGAGCCTTTGCGAAAACATCATACAAAACGATGACAGACAAGAAACTTATGAAAGGATATTTCACAGCTTTGGTAGCGAATATTAATGAATCAGGTAGAAAAGTCATGTTTTTACTTTCGAAATGTTTTGAGTGTCGTTGATTTAAGAACTGTTGTTAACCGTGTAACTGTTCTTGTATTTCCAAAGATCCAAACGTAAGAGATGCAGCTGCTGAAGCATTAGGAGTCTCATTAAAACACACAGGGGAAAAGAATATGGGTCCTTTTATTTCAGACTTGGAACAGATCAAGCTTCAGAAAGTTAAAGAATTTGCAGAGAAGGCTGTAATAACTGCACCCAAACCTCCACCAGAGAAGAAAGTAGTCAAACCAGCTTCTGCAGCGCGCTCGGACACAAATGTATCTGCTCCTCCGAAGAAAGCTGCAGCAGGAGCTGCCAAGAAACCATCTACAGCACCGGCAGCAGGTGAAAAACGAACTGCAGTTCGCGGCGGAGGTGGGAAGAAACCTCAAACTGCAAGTCCCCAGAAAGAAGAAATTCTGCCAGAACCTCCAGTGGAAGTTGTTGGTGACCCATCTGCAAGAGTGGATATTGGATCTCAGATGAATGATTATTTGATGAATGAGTTTAATGATAAGAACTGGATCGTCAGACAAGAAGCTCTTGACAAAGTCAGAAATATGTTGGATACAAAGAAACATATCGGCCCGAATTTAGGGGATTTGCCACAAAATCTTGCCAACAGAATGACAGACTCTAACAAAAACTTGGCTTTGAATGCCTTTCTTGTTTGTCAAAATCTTGCAATTGCGTTGGGCCCGCATTGCAAAACCCATATACATACGTTTTTGCCCAACATGCTTAATGCTTTATCTGACCAAAAGGTGAGTCTTTAGTTGTAATAGTGATTTATGTATTCAACGAACCACTCTGATTTTATAATCATTGTATTTTGTTTGTTTGTTTGATTTACCAGACCCATGTAAGAGCACAAGTCCTAGCCTGCATTGACGCATGGGCTGAAAATGCTGGTCTTCAAAAAGTTTTTTGCAGCGAGTTTATTGCAGATGCTATCAAAACAGGGAATCATTTTGCACGCACTGAACTATTTAACTGGATGGGAAGGCAGCTGCCCCAGAGTAAAGATTATAACATTTTGTTGAATGAATTACTGCATGCGGGATTAGTTATATGATTAGTTTAATACATGCCTTGTCATTTTCCCTAATAGTGAAGTCTGTGAGCAAGGATGAACTGATAGCTTGTCTTCCATTTGTATATCAGTCCATTGAGGCTAGAACCCCGGAAGTTCGTAGAGCTTCACTTGATGTTTTGGTGCCAATAATGATGCATTTAGGCTATGAAACTATGATACGTAACACTTCGAAATTGAAGGTAACTGAAAATATCCTTCCCCATTTTATTTGCCGATATTTTTGAACAAATAATTAATGTTAATTGTTTATAATAGCCGGCATCTGAAAAACCTGTGAAAGCAGCTTTGGATAAAGCTCGTGTTGATCTTCCTCCTCCTCCATCCAAAACTGCTGTCGGCGCTAAAGGGGCCGCTAGTAAGACTACGTCGCGGACCACCTCCAACCTACCGAAAGCAAACAAATCTGGCAGCGATACCAATTTGTCTGTAGATGGTTCAGAACTGAAAAAACCAGCAGTAAGAGGTTTGAAACCACCATCTACCAGGACGAGTCCGAATTCAAAGATACCCGGAGAAATTCCTAATGGCAGAAATCTCTCGCTAAACAGTCCAAATTCAAGAGCAGATTCTATGGGCTCAAATCAATCCCTCAATAGTCCAAAGAGCGCTTCAGAAGAACCTATCGGATCGGATTTCGCTCTGGGCAGTCCGAAATCGCAAAGAATGATGGCTGATGAGACAATGATGGGACCTCCACAATCAAGACAAATGTACGCCCAACAACCTCAAGAAAAAACTCACATTTTACCGGAAAAGTACCGTTTAGATTTCGAAACCATTGAAAATATGTTCAGAGACGAACCCCCATTGACTCAATTGAAACTCCTTGATACCAATATTGATGGAATTATGAAGCAAAAAGCACCTGCATTACCTACTAGGAGAATGGTTGCTCCAGTCGCAGCAACACTTACCAAGGATAAATCTAACAAGCTACCTAACAGAGCCACCCAAAGTATTGACATGATGATTTCTCAAGTTGGTCACACTGACTTGCGCCTATCCATAGAAGCGCTGACGCAGTTGGAGCCAATGATTAGTGATCAGTCAATAGTCCAAATAATGGCGAATCGAGTGGATCATATGCTGTCTATGGCAAGTCTTCAAATTCACAGACTTCAAGCCACCATTGAGAGTGCAAATGCGGAAAGATTGACAGAGGTCAATAGATTCTACAGATGTGCTGTTGCCTTCCTCACCTCTTTATACAAAGGGGATTTCTTGCCTCAACGAGCAAGCAAAGAAACGATCAAGGATCTGATACAAAATCTGCTTCAACTAATTATAGACCCAAGCTTAGAAAGGTTACCTGACGCAGCGCCGATTGTACGTTTGATCAACATAATGGTAGTAAGAATAATCGAGAAAAGTGATCCGAATCAAGTGACGTGTGCGCTGATTCGACTTCTAAACGAAACATTAACATCGTCGAAACAACCCCGCCTGCTGGACCTTGTAATGAAGTGCCAGTGGAAGCTGTTGAAACAATTTTCAGTCTGGGAGCAATGGAATTACGAATGGAATGTGTCAGCGATATTGACAGAATTCAACTTATTTATGAGGAATCATCCATTCAGTTCTTTCCAAGGACAGGATGTCACACCACTCAAGACAATGAAAACAATTCTTCACGCACTGGTGGTACATCTTGGAGGAGAGGTCATTGCACAGCATCTGTCTTTCATGCCGGAAGTCCAAGAGTCAGAAGCTGGTTTATACATCAATAAAGTTATTCAACGGGAAATGGGAAAGAAGCGTCAAGGCGGCCAAGGAACTAACGCTAGTGGAACTCCAAGCAGAGGGAACAACATTGGAGGTGGTGGCGGTGGTGGTCGTTCGGCTGACTCTTCCTCTTCCAATCATGTTAGTGGAAGGCCTCCAAAGTCGGAAAATTATAACCAGGTATCAAATCCTAACAACAATGTAAACGATTTTATGAATAGTTTACCTGATCCTTCAGATGCTCCAACAGATGAAGCATGGGAGCAAGCATATATGCAAAGAGTGAGGATGATCATGATGCGTGGGGGAATGAGTGCTCCTCGAGGTCCAAGTGTGACATTATCAAAAAATTTGAATGACGGTGGTGGTGGTGAAGAGAGCAGCATATAAAATTTTATGTACGCAAATATCGCTGCTGCTACGACAAGGTTCTTACAGTTTTAATATAGTCGTCGCATAAAACTTTTAATCATGAATAATTACCATTTTGATTTTTTTGTTTGAAATGATCTTTTTGGCGAGTTGAACTAACAAATGTATATATTTATCTTTGCCCCGGCCGGTACTTCGTACTTTTCAAGAGAAAAAGAGAGTGGTAGTTTTTGACCGTTAACAGTAATATAACTTTCAAATAATAAAACAATATCTCAAAACATCACATCACGTCACTCATCCACAATACTATTTCTTTGGTATTATTTAGCTCATGCCGTGTGTATGTATTTATAGCCAGGCACATCATTTTTTGTATTTATTACTGGTCATCTAATTATTTTAATTTTTAATGATTAATTTATTAATTTTAACGTGTTTTTATACTTTTCCCACTTATAATATTTTATAACCAAATCGTTCTCGCGATGTTCACAACCTCCACAAGTGTTTTAGTTGAATGGATTATGTTTGTATGCAAGCAAGTATTGTGATTTATATGAATTTTCTCATTGTTAACTAAACTAATTTTCAGTCACATCGCAGCAAGCAGCAATTTTGATATTTCTTGATCTAATTTACATCAACTATTGAACTACTGAATTATTGTATTCTGTTCCTTTGTTTTATGTGCCAAGTTGTTGTTCTTGTTTGATAAAAAAAATCTTCAATCATAGGAAATTAATGTACTGAAAGAAGACATTGTATAAATGTAATCTGTTTGTTAACTATTGAGAGAAGGGCAACTGGAACTTGCTAAAATATTATAAGAACGTATCATACCGTACGCCATGTATTGTAATCGTATTTAGATACCCAAAACCGCGTGCACTACACACACGCACGGTGGTATAATAATGTGATTGAAAGCTTACAGTAATAATAACAATCTGTATCTGTAATAATACTTAATGTAACAGCGAATGATGAATACGTCTGTAGTAATGCTCACTGCTAAAACTGTTTCATAAACATTTTAATAATATTATGATACAGTGATTAGTAGTGAAAACTTTTGGACCTGTGAATAATTTTTTTTGATGCACACACAATAAGAAAATAAAACGTCTAATAATAAATCAAGAAAATTTTGCTTTCGGTTCAAAACTTTAATTCGGCATTGTCTTATCAAACGATGTTATCATGAAACCGACGCTTCTTGGCTGGGATGAACAAAGGATTATGCTTGACAGCCCAATATGATAGAGTGCATACTCAATCAGTCATTGAGCAAAATGTTGATGCGGCCGTAAGACTTTGAGTCATTCAGGTGCATTTACAGTATCTACCGTATGCACATCAGTGGAAAGCACGTGTTTGTTTATCCAAATTCTCTCGAAATAAATATTTTACTTTACTGAAAAAGTACTGAAAAGTGGATGACTAATTGCAGAAATTTCATTCTAATTGAGGAAAAGTGCCGTTTTATTGTTCAGTGCTTGATATTTGGGATATTATGTACTATGGTACTAATGTTTGTGTTTGTTGATGAATGTTAAGTTTGAAACTTTCAAAAAATAGTAGTTCTACTGTCGACTTCCAGTAGTTTAAAATGGAAGGGGGTGATGTATTCTCGAAAAACAAACCCCACCGAGCTCCCCAGAAGGGGAAGAAGGGGGAAAGGAAGAGGAATAAGGATAAGCCGAACTTGGATAATGTGGACCCAAGAATTAGAAATCCGAAGGCGTTTGCCATTACGGGAGCTGTCCGAGCTGAACGGAGGTTTAGACGCAATCAGGATTTTGAAACCAAAAAGGAGAGGGTTCCAAGAGTGGATAGGACTCCGGTAGAACCACCTCCGTTTATTATTGCTATTGTTGGGCCACCAAAGGTGGGGAAGAGCACGTTGTTTCGGAACTTGATCAAGAACTTTACCCGTCAAACTCTGAGTGAGATTAAAGGACCTGTGACGATTGTGTCGGGGAAGAAACGAAGACTGACCCTTATGGAATGTAATAACGATATCAATTCGATGATTGATGTGGCCAAGGTTGCTGACCTGGTGCTGTTACTGATTGATGCTTCGTTTGGGTTTGAGATGGAAGTTTTTGAATTTCTTAATATTTGTCAGGTAAGCATGAACGCTAAAGATACTCATGATCTCTGCTGTAAACTTTTATTGTTAAAAGTTAATATTTTATGCCTCATGTATGTTTCATTTCAGGTTCACGGTTTTCCACAAATTATGGGAGTTTTGACGCATTTAGATGTTATCAAGAACAAGAATCAACTGAAGAAAGTTAAAAAGACACTGAAGCATAGGTTTTGGACTGAAGTGTATCCTGGCTCCAAGTTATTCTATCTTTCTGGATATTACCCAAATAATGATGCATACCCTAAAAATGAAATTCACAATTTGTCGCGGTTCGTATCAGTTATGAAATTTCGCCCTACGCAGTGGAGGTCAGAGCATTCTCACGTGCTAGTTGATCGAATGGA
This sequence comes from Orchesella cincta, assembly GCA_001718145.1. NCBI lineage: Eukaryota > Metazoa > Arthropoda > Collembola > Entomobryomorpha > Orchesellidae > Orchesella > Orchesella cincta. The sequence continues at coordinate 25,385 of LJIJ01001046.1, forward strand.
AGATTTGACATCATTAGAAGCTATAAGGGTGAATGCAAAAGTGGATAGGACTGTAAGTGTTTATGGATACGTTCATGGAACCTTTTTGAAGCCTCATGTCTCTGTACATATTCCAGGTAAGAGGTTATTATTAACCGTTACCGTTAATCATTTCTAAGAGGACATAATAATTTACCAACTAATGACTTATTCCTGATTATTTTTTAATAGGTTTGGGAGATTACACACCACAAGCTATAACCGAATTGCCTGACCCTTGTCCTTTACCGATGAAAGAGAGAACGTTCAAAAGGACTTTGAATGAGAAAGAAAAAGTCATGTACGCTCCTTTCTGCGGTGTCGGCGGAATAGTTTATGATAAAGACGCTGTTTACATTGACCTCGGTGGAAGTCACAGTCATAGTAGAAAAGATAAAGACAGAGATGACGAGTCTGGAAAACCTAGTGATTCGAATCCATTCGTTGATGAATTGCGAGAACTCACCACAACTCTTGATGCTAAAATAGAATCCGCTGGTCTTAAAATCTTCAGCGAATCTGCTGAGATTAACGTTGCAGAAATGGAGATGGATTATCCTGATGTTACGGAAGAAGACGATGAATCAAATGATGAGGACTCAAGCCCAATCAAATCCAGAAACTATACTGTTGTTCACAGTGAAGATGGACGTGTCCGAAGAAAAGTCGTATTTGAAGGGGAGAAACGAGCTTTGGGAGATGATGTAACAGAAGAAATACAAGCAGAGCTTGAAAGTTTAAAGTCATCAGTGGACGTGCAAAAAATGCCAAAATCTAAATTGCACGAGGATGAAGATGAGAATGAGGAACAAGACTCGGATGATGATGATGATGAAAGTGACAGTGATACATCAATAGAAGATCAAAGCGATGTTAAAATTAAAACTGAGAAAAAGCAAAAGACGCGAGTAAGCGTTGAGTCAACTAAAACAAAAAACAAGGCGCCTGAATCTGAAACGGATGATGACGAAAATGAAGATATATCTGAAGAAATCGCAGCCGAAACAGGAAAGCTGAAGACAAGTGTCAAGGAAAGTCATGTTAAACAATCTGATAGCAGCTCAGATTCATCCGATGAGGAGGTCGACGGGGAACTTGTTGAGAGGGGAACTCAAAAGAAAAGAACCAAGAGTCTAAAGACTTTAGACCTAGAGAATTCTGACGAAGAAGGGGTTGAGGAGGATGCTGAATCCGAGGAAGATGAAATTGTTGTGGATCATAACGCATCAAACACCTTGGAATCAGAAAAGGAGGCTAGAATTGAGAAAGCAGAGACTGCTTTCTATTCTAGGTTTAGAAGTAGATCACTCCAGAAAATGATATACGACCCCGCAGAAGATTACATGAATGTTACTTCGAGAGCCGATTTCGACCACGCCAACGCTGCTATTCGTGAAGATGCAGGAGTCGTAGACACAGAGGAACTAAAGGATCTTTTTATTGGAGGCGATTATGCTGAAACAGCGAAACAATTGCTGGATGCTGAGGATAATGAAGACGAAGATGACTTTTTCGGAGACTTTGAAATGTTGGATGATGAAGATTCTGAAAAGCCAACAACAGTAGATAAGAAACCTAAAAACGAAGAAGAACGTCAAGAATTAAAGAAAAAGTTGAAGGAAAAGTTCAATATGGATTATGATGATGGGAAAGATGGAAACAATTTTTATCAGGAATGGAAGGCTGTGATGGAAGAACAATCAAAGGTATGGGAGCTCGTTTCTGCTTCATTTTAAATGTGATTCAATTGTTCATTCATTTAATGAAAATTTTGGCATGTTTTATAACAGAGCAATCGCCAGTTTTTTGAGGATATCGACGATCCTAAACTGCTTCAAGAACTACGAGGATTCTGTCCAGGAACTTATGTTCGTATTGAAATTGGAGGCGTGCCTTGCGAATTTGTACTGAAATTTGAGCCTCAAGCACGTTGTCCACTTATTGTCGGCTCAGTGGATGCTCCTAACCAAGAAACTTTAGCTGTTGTTCAAGCCAGAATCAAAAAGCACAGATGGCATCCAAAAATTTTGAAGTCAAGAGATCCAGTTATCATGTCAGTGGGTTGGCGACGATTCCAAACTATAGCACTTTACTCTGTTCATGACCACAACATGAGAAATAGGATGATTAAGTACACTCCAGAGCATTTGCATTGCATCGCAAACTTTTATGGTCCTATGACCCCACAGGGAACAGGAATATTAGGAATTGCTCCTAGAGGCTTTGATGGATTCAGAATAACAATGACTGGAACCATTTTAGACATGGATAAGAGTGCAGAGCTTGTAAAGAAATTGAAATTGGTTGGCAATCCGTCCCAAGTTTTCAAAAAGTCTGCTTTCGTTCAAGGGATGTTCAATTCCCGATTAGAAGTTGCAAAGTTTATTGGAGCTAAGATTAAGACAGTGTCAGGTATACGAGGTGTTGTGAAACGACCTCTTCAAGCTCCTCCTGGTGCATTTAGGGCTACTTTTGAGGATAAAATTTTGATGAGTGGTAAGTTGTCTAGATTAAAATACATATTCAAGTCAAAATGTCATTTTTTTAACCAAAGAGTCTAAATGATGTGGTTCGTTTGTGATTTTAGACATTGTTTTTTGTCGAACGTGGGTCAATGTTGATATCCCCAAGTTCTTTCTAAATATTGCCAATTATGTCGATGACAAACCGAGGTTACTGAAGACAGTCGGACAACTTAAACGCGAAGCGGGTGTTCAAGTTGCACCCAACCCTGATAACCTTTACACTGGTGTTGAGAGAGAAACACGAACTTTCAGACCACTCAAAGTTCCCAAGGGTTTACAAGCAAAGCTACCTTATAAGGAGAAGCCCAAAATTCAAGCAAAGGAAAATGCCCCGCAACGAATTGCAGTTATAAAGGAGCCTCATGAGAGAAAGGTATGAAACTAATGAAATACGAAATGTGTTTGCAAGAGAAAACGCTAACTTGACATTTTCAAAAATGGTATGATTTTTCTTAAATTTACAGATGACAAAGTTCCTTAACACATTAAAGTCCAGATTGAGTGAGAAGGAGCAGAGAGAAAAGGATGACAAATCAATGAAACATGCAGTAAGAACCAAGAAGCTTAAAAAGGTTGAGGAACAAATGACTAAACGTCAAAAAGAACTTCGGAAGAAAGTTTTCAAAACTTTGGAAAAAATGAATAAAAATAAAACTCCGGCTGGTGTGGGTGGAGGTAATCCAAAATACCGTAACAAGCGGAGAAAGTAGAATTTAATAAAAGTATATTTGTAAAGGTATATTAAAGTAAATTATATTAGTACTGTCAGTAGCTCTCGTTAATTATTACTATTTTTACAAAGTTCAATAAAATTCAGATTTTAAATTCAACATTCATTAGAAATCATCTTGTAGCATGTTCAACTCATAGGTATATGGTTGCTTTATTCCACGATTTTAAAGCATCCTGAAACAGTAGAGCATCTTCGTGTTCCAAAAGCATCCCTATTCAAATTAGAAAAACAAATTTCAAAAGGTTTAAAGGGTTATTTTCTGTCTTTATCATAGGATTAGTTCGCACAGATTAATTATTTTCCTGAGGCTTTTGCATTTTCCGAGTTGAAGGAGCTAAAATGCAAGTTTTCAAAGACCATCGTAAAGCATCCGAAAAATTGAAAGAGCATTGTTAAAACCAGGGTAAGAGCATCTTCGCGTTTGGTTTAATCGTAGGTGAGTATAGATTAGAGAACATAATGTAGATGACAATATGAAATAAATATTTGTTTTGCTAGCAATTGTTAAAATTAGGTATATACATGCATGCACTATATGATTTTACACTACAGCGACAACCTTAGACACTAGCTATGCCTTCCTTCGCGTTCGCAACCACTGCATGAGAGTACACACGTCACAAAGAATACAGAAGGTCTTCATTTGCAACGCTGCATGTTTTATGAAAAATTTAATGTAATAGGTATTCCGGAATGGGGTATAGATCATCATAGTAGCACCTGAATCCATAGTGTTCTTAGTAGTACTTATTGCAAAGTCTTTACATGTGTAGTTGTTTTTTGTTAGGGAAGGTTGAAGGATGCGAGAACAACAGTTCATGACTCTAATATTCAACCTCACTATTAAAAGTATAGCACTTCTGAGCAATGGCAATGTGAATTATGATGATGATGATCATCATCATCATGCATCGTAAAATCAACGACCGTCCAAGACCTATCAAATATTCAAACATTCAACAATGTTTGTTTGTCTATCATATTTAAGTATTGTTCATGCCCGTTGCACATACCTTCCTTTCGACGCTTCACATTCATTCACTCACATTATAATAAATGTACATGTACATTTAGATTTGGAATCAAAATGATTCTAACTTAAATCGCGTCGCTTGTGTTGTCGTTGCCCGATCCTCAAAAGAGAACAAACAAACCAAAACCATGCATGCGCTGATGATAATGCTATTTTTGCAAGATTGTAAATACATCGTATCGTAACAAAACAATTTAAACACAGTTGCGGATGGGGTTGGATGACTTTGACATGTGTTAGGTGTGAGATAAGGAATAGAAAAGGAAAGGACTTTAATTGAATGCGCATTAGAATTTTAGTAGATATGAGGGATGAGGATGTGCTGCTTACTGAGATTGCATGACGTTTGTCGCTTGTGTTTGATATGCTATGAGTGAGTTGTTGTTGATAGTAATTGCAATTTCATGATTCATGAATGAAGGTACTTTGCCTTTATCTTTGCAATACTTTAATGAATTTTAAGGTATCAAAAGGTACGTTTGTCGTAATACCCCGATGAAAATGAGCAAAGGAATATTCTATGAATACCCCCAGTTTTAAGATATGTGGCGACTTGTATCATGATTGTAACGGAAGAGGTATGCATAGTTCATTTCATTTTATTCATTAACAAAAAGCTCCAACTGTTTGTTTAAATATGTACTACACATTGTATTTTACTTGACTCATCGTTTACGGTAATTGACTGAAAACAAACTAATTGTCAATTACACTGAGGACGATAATTATGCACAATCGTGCTCAGGAGTCAGACTGCTTTTATGCTTTTCCTGTAGTGAACGGATGGACGTTACGTTATTGATGCTTTGTTATAATAAATGATAACAACTAAAATACGCATATTCCTAAAAGTCTGAAGCCTTAATATTTTACATGTAAGGTAAACAGATTCATTTTGCTTTTTTATAAGCACTCAAGCAGTATATTTTACATGTTTCAGTTCACGCGCACGCTTGACATTACTATTATGTATTTACGTTCAACATTAAAACCACTGACCACGTTGTGATTAGCTCATGTAATAAATTTGGCCTTCCCATTTATTCAAACAAGCTGTCCCAATATTTGACTGGACTTGGACTGATCTATCTCTCAGTTTAAGCTTGTCATAAAAAAAGTATTGAATTGAATTGTAGCCACTTCTGCGACCTTACAAAACACAATACATAATATATAAAACAGGTCTGCTTCATAATTGCATGCAACTTCGCACAATTTCCGAAACAATATGGAACGCGATCAGTTAACCACACATCTTGCCTAACGTGTGTAACATAATCCAATTCAATTCAACTTAAAGCGTCATCACATTGCCCCAAGCCACAACATTTCATTGTCAGCCATGCATGGATGAAATGCCTGTCCACTGTAGTATGGAAAAGTATTCCTCGGAACGTTTGGAATGTTTGGTACATGTTTGTGTGAGGTGAAACGGAAGAATATTGTAATTTTGTCCCAAAACATGAAAACCTATATATGCTTATACCAATGAGCATCTTGTGGTACTTTGTCTTTTATTATGCGATTCTAACTCACAACCGTAGCATATAAGAATATACCTTTAGTCAGCGGTATTGTATTGTAATATTACGCTCTTGAAACAAAATCCCAAATAAATGGAGTGTTCATTGCTCTGCTAAAAACGGAGCCGAACGAGGAGCAAGGCTGTTGTCTATTTTGTTTTGGTGTAGTGCTTCTCCCCTGCGTTGTATGCATATCCTTTGAGATAAACACGCAATATTATATACATTAAATCTCTATATGACTTGAGTATAAAAAGTACGCAAAAACGAATTACTACAGCTGCCTGTGTAATATATGCATATACTTTTAACATTATATTTTTATGAATTTTGTGTTAGGTATTTCTCATGATGCCAACTACTACTATAATATAAACAGCAAGTGCGATGGATACAATAGTGAGGATACATATTATTACATTTATTGTGAGCTTTTTTAGGTACATAATAATGTCTAACTGGTGGTGGTGTGATGATGATGGGATGATATGGATGCTACAAAGACGATTAGGACTAGGACTCATAATATATTTGCTATTGAGCTACTATATTCAGGTCTTTTTAGTTCATGTCTGAGAATTCTGAACTGAAACTGCTGAAGCTGACTGAGGTCCCTATTCTACATGAAACGCAATGCAACTACCAGCCAAAGCCAAGTTGAAATTGGCTTGGCTTTGGCTTGCATAAAGGATGAAAATGATTTTGTTCATATCGTACATTACGTACAAGAGTACATAAGGATCTACGTAAAAACGAGCATGAAAGCATGATATAGAATGAGAATGTAAAAATTGTGAAAAATAAAAGTTTGTCTTCCCGTGCCATATATACATGAAGTGCGGATAGAGACCGACGACGACGAGAGAAGAGATAGATCATTCATTCCTCAGTTCCTGTGAAGAACCTTTTTCAGAGGTAAAAAAACAAGGGGACCGATACGCGGATATTCATATATACCATACAAATTCATACGGACAACGGAACGGATATCAGAAAGTGAGTTGGGAAAAAACGGACGAGACACCAAAAGGAGATCAAGGCTCAGGAAGGATCAAGCATGCAAAGTAATTTCTAGCAGAGACTCAACTCAAAAGTGTTTTAGTGTCAATTTAAGTGATTTTTTTTGGGGAAATTTATACCTTATGTATCCTCATTTCGCATCAAAAGTAGGTAAGAGAACCCCTAAAACTAAGGTGGAAATTTTTATTGATTTTTTGAGGAAATATATAGGCAAGAGGGATGTGCTAATGCCATGCATATAAAGAGAAGGAAAAAGCAGTGTCAAGTTCAGCAGATTGAGATTATGAAACGCTGAATTAAGCAGAGCAGGCCAGTGGCATGGCATGGTAGTACATAGTACGGCACTACCGTTGCGGTGCAGCAAAAGGGTTGTGCATTATGTATAGTACGCCAGTTACGATATGCATATTATGCAGTCTCTGTAAGATATTATAGCTCAGCTCTGTTCACAAAACACACAAGTTGTTTTTGAAAATTTCTGATGTTTCGGGTTACCAATATGCTTTGAACATTTTTAGTTTCAAAGGGACATTCATTTTTGTGGAGGGCTCACTAGATTTGGAGGCACTCTTCTTTCTTTGAACCCACAATGACATCGCAATATAGCTCTGAAACTGAATGTATGCATGCATGTAGTAGATGGTGGTGATGAGAAGGAAGTGGAGTAGTAAATGAATGAATGTGTTGTGCACTCTATATGCCTTGCCGCATGATGATGATGGTAGGTCTTGGTGATTTTTATTGAGGAGAAAAAAAGTTTTATAAAATTTTACCTACAACAACACGAGTATTGAACGCCTGGTTGAAACTGAGGCTGCGAGTGAGGCATACTAGTTCCAGGGAATGCTGTTTTCATGCTTCTTTTGATGATCATGACGATCTCAGCGGAGAGAGAATGAAATATATAGTGGTGTGGTGAGGTGATGTAGGAGATCTTTTTTCAGTATGCTTTCGGATACACAAAGTTGTGCCGAAGGAGATGAGAGTGTTCTGTTCTTCTCATCTCATCTCTCAAAAGCTAAAAACCAAAGTTGTATATGAACGGCTGGGAAACGAGGGTGAGTTTGAGTATGGATGGACGGTAGAATCGAAAGAAATAGCGTAGCAAAGAGGTTTTTTACGCGTACTTCACTGTATTGTTCTTTCTTGTGTGCAGCAGAAGAAGAAAGCTATAAAAAAGGTATTTTTTCAGAATACACACATGTAAGGATAGTGCAAAAGAACAAGAAGTGGTAGGTAGCAAGGTAGGAAGGAGCTTATTGTGAGCTGTTTAGAGTTTACTTTTAGGGGCTGTTCGAGACAAACCATTTGGGGGTATTCATTCGGCATGCTTTAGTGAGTTTTAGACTTAATTTAATTGCAGTTTGATTAACTGCGGCTGGTGGTTACTAGCAGGTGGAGTTGAACCAGCTTGGGACGTTTTTATCAATGGTAAAAAGTGTTTGTTAAAAATTTAACCTTGTCTTTTACATTCTGTATCTGTATTCTACTGCTAGGGCTGGGTAAATAGGTGTTTTTTCGAGGTGTATTAGGTAGGTCCTTTGCTGAGGGGATGGTAACTATTGGATGGAGGTGGTGTGGGTAGGTAGGTTCCATATTATGGTGCATTATGTCAGACCATCGTCATTGCATGACTTTAAGTTTTGTATAACCTCGACCTTGAGAGTAAACAGGTGACACTTTTTGATCGAGGTTTCGGTCTGATATCATCACTGTCTGCTGCTTTTGCAGATATGATATCTCTGGTGGATATCTTTCATGTTTTGGGTATAGTTTAGAATTCTTAAGCTGAATAGGGATGTTTCTGTTTAATTGTGCAATTTATCAGAATTTCACTTTAACAAAATGATTTGTTTTTCCAGACACCAGACGGAGAAAGAAAAAGTAAAAGAGCTTTCTATGGAACTGGAAACTGGATGTAAGGCTTAGGGCAGGGGCTTTAAGAACTGGAATTTCAACATCACTTCATCATACTTTCTCATCAGGGACCAAACCCTTAGTCAAGGGAGGAGGAACGCTTCTTACTTTTTGAAAAGCCTATAGTTGTAGAAAATTGTTGTCCTGATTGTGCACCCAAAATGCGTTGCAGAACTTTGTGATGCGTATTTGACAAGTTTTCGAATACTAATATTCGCAATTGAAATTACGTACGTGCGGCATTATAGCAGTTGTGGTTGTTGAACCATTATGGGTTGGGGACAGCCGGCTGTAGGAAAACGCGTCCATTCCAGTAACCACGATAATAGTTCCTCTTCGGACCCCAAATCAGGAGAAACCGAAGAAATTTCTGATCCACCCCCATACTGCAGCAAAAGGGCACGGGAGTTGTCACCAGAGTTGGATAGTATATGTAACGAAAACGAAGTTATGCCTGGAATATCAGTGGTGCAAAATGGGGGAGGTTAGTATTTGAATAATAATAATAATCTGTCAAAGGGATCAGTTATTTGAGTCATGTGCAGCAGTAAACTTATGTATTTGATGTTCCAGATTCTTCGTCCAAAAAGCGGTTAATGGTTAGTGACCTCAACGGTTCCGTTTGTGGAAACGGGAACGGTGTTGTTGAGCATGATGACTGTAATAATCAAGATGACGCTTCAAATCATAGTAACGGTAGCACTGCCAAGGATGTGGATGGAGGTGCCGCATCCGCCTCTGTGAATGATAGCGGTAGTGATAGTGATACTACAATTAGGACATCGACTTTAAGAAATCCAAAGTACGTAGCAGGTGGAATTTACTTTGTCATTTGATATTCTGGCCTAGTTGGTCCTTTTTGGATATTTTGTAAAGTAAAGTCACCTATTATTTATGTGGAGTTGAATTTCATGTGATCAATTATTCGTTATGTTATATTGCAGTGATTTATCGGTAGAACCAAACTGTAGCGCCTCCGCTAAAGGTGTTCGAATATCGCAATCTCGCAAAGGTCCTAGGGTACTCGCTTCTAAACGCCCGACTAAACAAAGTGGAAACCGCAAAGCTAGCTCGCTGAGAAAATCTACTACCGCGCAAAGTAAGTTTTGAAGGACTATTGGTATTGTAAATTGAAATTTTTTTCATAGCTATAACTGAAGTATTTATGTAATTCAAAGGTTTAGTTGGTATTGTTGAAAACACGGATTCAGAAGATAGTGATGAAAGTGAAGTGTTCCTTGATGATTTACCATCATCGAGTTCGCGATCTGAATCTACAGAAAGTAGTGTTGCTTCTGCAAACTCTGCTGCTTCAGTTGACAACGTCCCCAAGACAGAAGTTCGAAGAATCGTTCCTGCAATACGTCCTAGTTACTTCCCATTTGTGCCGCCCTACGTTAACTTTTGCATGCATGATGAGAAGACGGATGAGCTTCCGGAAGAAATTAGAAAGCTTTTGAAATGGAGGTTATCTCCTATTACGCCTATTGTAGTGAAGAGAACTGTTGCAAATTCAGGTAACAACATTGTTAAATTCTCTTCGTTCATCCACCATTGTTACTAACTTAAGCATGAACTGGACTCAATAAGTGAAGAATCTTTCTTTGGTTTAAATAGGATATCGGCTGCTCCGCAAAACAGTGGAATGGGAAGGTCAATGGGGAAAACATATGAAGTCAAACATGTTCCGTGCAAGCTTAAAAGATTTTCAAAAATTGAATCACATACCTGGTACTTTCCAAGTTGGTCGCAAAGACAGGCTATGGAGAAATCTTCATAGATTTATGACAAAGTTTGGAAAGGACGAGTTTGGCTTTCTACCGCGCACATTTATTTTACCTCAAGAAATTAAGCAGCTTAAAACAGCGTGGGATTCCACGGATAGCAAGAACACCCCATGGATTGTAAAGCCTGTGAGTAGTTTGTGAATACTATAACATTTAGTCGCTTCACACAACTTTTTGGTTGACATACATTTGATACATTGTTGTAATTAACTGATAATTTAGCCTGCTGCTGCTCGTGGAACAGGAATTAGAGTCGTAAATAAATGGAGTCAGGTTCCAAAGAAAAAGCCTGTCATTGTCCAGTCCTATGTTGCAAATCCATATTTAATTAATGATAGAAAATTTGATCTCCGTCTATATGTGTTGGTTACCGACTTTAATCCACTAAAGTAAGTGAATATTTATTGGAATAATAATAGTTCTATAGTTCATTAACGAGTATATTCTCCATTTGCAAGTATCTGATTTTTTAATAATTTGAAATTGTAGGATTTATATGTACAACGACGGATTAGTTCGGTTTGCGCCTGTAAAATACTCGCATGATTCGAAAAGGGTTGGTGACCGTTTCATGCACTTGACAAACTATTCAGTTAACAAAAATTGCGAGCTATATACCCACAATGAAGATGCAGAGGCATGTGAGGGCCACAAGTGGTAAGTGATCAACATTATCAAATCAATATTTTATTCTTTACCAAAATCCACAGTCTAAAGTATCAAGTTTGATCATAATGATTGATAATTTATAGGACATTAAAAACTTTGTGGAGATATCTTAAAGATCGGGATGTAAATACTAGTACGTTGTGGGACAAAATGGAAGAAATTGTTGTGAAAACTCTTCTTAGTGCTGAGGAATTAATTACATCCAACACACATTGTATGCCTAACCGCTACAGTGGCTACGAACTTTTTGGCTTTGACATTATCATTGACCAAGAGCTGAAACCGTGGCTGTTAGAAGTTAACATCAGCCCTTCCCTGCATTCCTCTTCACCTTTAGATTTAGCTGTCAAGGGTCCGTTAATCAAAGAAGTTTTCAATATTGTTGGATTCCATGTACCTATGAAATTATCAGCCGCGACAAAGGTAAATTACGAGAAACGATAAGTCAATGGCAGAGTTCTTTTGGGTTAGACTTGAAGAGATGTTTAAATAAATTTTAACCGATACAGAAAAAATTCCTGGAAAGTTTGGATGTACAACTGGAGCTAGAAACACCTGTGTTTGATAAGAGGTTGTATACTTATGTGCTCAATAAAGAGGAAAAGCAAAAACAAATTGCTTTTAAATCTTCATTCTCACATAGGGACAAGGTAAATCTTTCAAGCATATTCAATATTGTGACTGATGTTACATTCATTTGCGTAATGCTAAATTCCCGTTCTCAATTAATAATTCTAGTATTTGGAGTCCATAATTGAATCTTTAACTCCCGATGACTTGCGGCAACTTATTTTAGCAGAAGATGAACTTAGTCAATGTGAAGGATTTAGTCGTATTTTCCCTGGCCCCAATACCTACACATATTTCCCATATTTTGAAAACCCTCGATACTACAATATGCTGTTTGACGCGTGGGAAGCAAAGTATGGAGATAACCGTAGTACTGGAGTGGAAAGGTTGATCGAACTATGCCATAACAGGGTCCATCTTAATGTTGAACCAAGTGCCCTTAGCGCGGTAAGTCAAAAATAACAATAATAATACGTTAACAATCAATTTATATTGTCAAATTGTGTATTCTATACTTACTGGATCAGATCTTATGGGTCAAACTTGTGAAAGTATTTACGATACGGCTAAAGCAATAAGAATATTTAGTGCTAAGACACCTGTAGAATTAAGTCGATGAAAAGTATGAAAAAAATCATACTGCAGTATTTATAGTACCAAACGGATAGAAATACTATTTTAGGTTTTACATAATAATTTGATAGTGGAAAGTAAAAGGGCATAAATTAGTGTTTAATAATAAGTTAGATATAAAATGCGGGCAGAAGTTTGAAGCTTTAAAGTTTAGCAGATCTAGTTATAGCTAATATTGCTGGTTTTCTTGAATATACCCTCCCACATATTTTTAAGCAGTTTACTTTAGCATTTAGCTAGTGCTTTCCCGAGCTAATATGCTTACTGCTTAATGCATAACTAAACTCGAAGAAGGTGAAAATTTACTTACAACTTAACTGAATTAATAATTTCTTACTCTAACATTATTACAAATCAGGGCAGGGTTGTGGTTCTTCTAGCTCATGATGCCGTGAGGAAGGTAAAGGACTGTAAGTTGACAAATATGGCAAAAATGAATGTGAATTCATGGTGTTGGAAAAGTAAAAACTGTAGAGGAATACATTTAGATTAGAACTGATTATTATTAGTTACTTTTCCAGAGTTGAAGAAGCAAACTGACGTGCTCAGCTAGTTGAAGCAGTTCAGTCAATAGTGTAGAACAACAACGTACCTTCACTATCTGTACACATTATAGAATATAAAAAATAGTTATGTTGAGTATTTGGTCAGACATTTAGAAATAGTACTTTGAGTAACGTACACATGGATGAAGAATATGAAGATAATCTTTACTTCAAATGTAGTGGTAATAATGGTGACAGAAAGGTAAGTTTTAGTTATTGGGCATTTCATTAAGCTTTTATTAGTTTTCAATTTTACTGAAAACCTGTGATTAATTCATTGGTACAAAGGTATAGAACAGCTTATAACCTGGTTGGCGACATATACACCAGGAACAAACCGTCATGAAAACTATGAACAATTACGCAAGTAGACCCGGTAAAGTTGTTAGTGACATTAGTGTGTGTAGTCAACAAATCCTTATGTATGTATGTATTCATGCATAAGAGTACAAATTTTGGAGCAAGAATATGGTAAAGTACTCATACCGATACTTATTATAGGTAAACGAATTTTAAGGGGAGTAATGATTAGACTCTAGTGTAGTAGAGTATTACTTATTATAGTGTTTATATTGGTAGATGTAGAATTTGTTTGGTAATAATCGCTAAAAATGTGATTTGAAGAAAAATGCTCATTCTTGGTTACTTACTTTTCAGACCTTCGAGAACCAGGATAACGTAGATGTTGAAATAGGACTAGGAGCAGTAAATGGTTCATCGTCAGCAATAGCAATGTCATTAACTCAAAAGGACCAGGACTCGACTGAGGAAAATGACAATGATATAGTTAAACCTATGGATGTCGAGATTGAGAGTGATCAAAATTTGATTTCAACTACGTCTGAAACGGATACCAGTAGCAGTTCTTCATCTTCTACCACTTCGTCAGCCTCCAGCAGTTCCAGTACACATCCGCTGTCTAGCCATTCATCCGTCGAATTGGAAACTTGTCCTAGCTTCCTAACGACTGCCACAGCCCCCACCATTCCTTTAGTGTTAGATAACATTACAAATAGTCCCCGTTCTTTGATTCAAGATGTATTCTCTAATTCTCCAACAATTAAATGCCACGACGAAGATCGTCTTGCGGTTGGAAATACTAATACAACAATACAACAACCTGTTGGAGATTTCATTAAAGGGATATGTTTTTAGTGTACAAGACCTATTTTTGAACGCCACCCTAGTATTAATTTATGCCGTGTTAAAGTTTTTACTCTCAAAAAAAGTTGTTACATTTTGTTTTATGTTGAATGCGTTGGCATGAGCTAAGGATAAGTTATCTTTTTTACTGTCGTTACTTTGTTATGTTATGTGGTAAAACTGAGGGTATCTTGCTTTTAAACTGTTTTATGTACTGTCGAGGACGGAGAACAGAAATAAGACTGGAAAAGTGCGTAATTATTCAGGAGTAAGGCACAGAAACGATTATGTAAATTTTATGTAATAAGTAACAAATGTATAATGTACAGAAAAGTAGGCAGAGGGGAATGAAAAGCAATGGAGAAATTCTACAATTTTAACCTGAAATGAAAATGAATCTTCCCAATTTGATTCTGAGAGTAAAACCATTACATCCAGAAATGCAAACAGACAAGGAAAGTATCCTGTACTAAAGTTTTTGATTTTGACTTGACGAAAGAGAGGAATTAAATTTTATACAACAGAACTATAACGTTTGTATTAATTATTGCATTCATAATGTGTAATTTTGCAGTGACAAGCTTTTTAAAAGATAGTTTGTCATTGCTAGGTTTATGGAGTAACATTGGCATTATTTTTTTCCAGCAACATAGGGAAACGACCAAATAAAGGAAATGCACCACACCTAAGAAGAGGGTAAAGAAAGGATTAAGGTATCCTGTCGCACCTGTACCGGTCATCATCATCGTTTTATTATAATCGTGCCTCTCATTATGCACTGTACAATAGTGACTAGCCACCCAAGTACAATGTACTAACATTCATACACGGGATATATACCTAGAAATGACAGAGATCCGATATTTTTTAGTTCTATACTTTATACATGCTTATATGCACAAGTCATGAACCAATGGAGAGCCGAGGCAATAGCGTTCAAACAAAAATCCTCCAACGACTTTGTCTTTTGTTTGGATGCGGATGCTCTTCTGTCGTGCTCGTGTGCTAAGCTATGTACATGAGAATGAAAGGGAAAGAATTTTTTGACTGTTACACATATTTTGGTTGACCAAGTGTTATTTTTATGCATATATCCAGTGTTTTTACGTTGCCTACGAATGACTAAAAGGAAATTAGCAAATATGCTTAGTTTGTATTTGCATAAATTAGTTTACCCGACTATTGTTTATACACTTTTCTCTGTGTGTATGTGATTAAAGGTTTGCCTAAATGAAAATACACTAAACTGTAAATATTTCAATTCGTCCTCCTAACTAAAGTGTGAATAAAGTGAGGTGATTGATTATTGTCTTCTGCTGTGGACGCTAATTACTGATTCGAAAATTAAAGTTGTTTGAAAACTGATTGAAAAAAAGAAAAGTTGTCTGCAGGATTTTGGACACGGTTTGAGTTGAAGTTAAGACATTCTGTCATTTGTCTTCCGTGGTGAGTGAAGAATTTCAGTGGTTTTGGATTTTCATTCAACAATATCAAAGGAATACCACATGGATGAGATTTTTCAATTAGATTGAATGAAATTTGTAGGGTCAAGTAAAAATGGAACCTTCTGACGGAGACTGCACTGATGACGCCATGTCAATTGATCCAGCTACAGGAGCTAAGCTATTTTCTCCGATGAGTATTTGTAGTGTCAGCTCTCCACAAAAAACTCCTGGTCCAACCTATATTCAAACGAAACCAAAGTTTGCGTATTTGTCTGGAACGCAATTGTGGACCAATGCTGCTTTTATGGCAGCTGTAAAAGTAAGTGCATTTATTTGTCAAATTGTTAGTCGCAATTAGTTTGGTTGTAAGATGGACGTGTTTTTAACCTATTATTTTCGGTTATTTCTTTTAGACACTTGAATTAGAGCCTCGTACTTTTGATGACGCATTTTCCAATGGGACCATTGACCACGTGTCGTCTGTGTTCATTTTTGAAGAATTCTCTGGAGCAATATTTGAAGCGTTGAGAAAGCGACAAGGAAGTATTAAACCTCGAATATATGGTCCATCTGTTATTATTTTGGCAGCTGCTAGTAATGACAAATCCCTTCCGATATCAAGAACTGGATATCCAATATTCAGTCGTCACCTTAAAGACACCAGAGTTGCAGTGACTGGTCTTAAAACCAAAGAGCATTTTGTGAGTTCTTTTCACGAGTCTTTTTATGTTCTCTTGTAAACGTTTTGAAAGCATGTTCTGATTTTCATCTACTAATTTATAGAATGAAGTACGAAGAAAAATTCTTTACATGGATGGAACCTTTCTCGAACGTGAAGGTCCTCTAACTCACTTGATAGCTGGAAAATGTCGAGGGACGAAATACAGGGACGCTGTTGCTCTTGGAAAGCCAATTCTAAATCCAGATTGGATTGACTCTGTGTGGGATAACCGAAATAACCCCGCTTTTAACGTTATGAAAGACTCTGTAAGTACTGCTACAGTTTTTGTTATTGTTGTTCTCTCTTTCTTCTTTTAATGCGCAGTTATTGGAATGACTTTTGTTGTATTATTACAGAGCCGATTTAAAGTTAAGGCGTTTTATGGGTCGAAAATATTCCTTGACGGATTCGATGCAACTGAAAAGTCAAACATGGCAAAGCTGATTGAAGAAAATGGAGGTGAAAACGCTAGTGTTGTGGATTCTTCAGTTACACACATTGTAAGTTTTGTTGGTTTCATAGCTTTACATGGCTTGACTTGTAGAAATGTAGGATAATGTAACATAAGGGTTATGGTATAATATATGCTCTCTAATAATCTTAAATCCGGGCTTCAAAAATAGACTTTGCCGATTGATTATCTTCAGATTGCTGAGCATGTTTAAGACTGATATGAGAATGTAATGTAATGCGCCTTCATTTAAAAAAATTTAAAAAACAGGAAATGCTTTAAAGTCAAGTCAAGCCATGCGGTTAGCTTTTCTTGTTTTTGCTATTGCTAATGTGCTATAATGTCGAATGAATGTCTGTCATGTTAATGCTTTTGAAAATAACCAAAGCGCTATTGGGTACTCTAATTGTGTCTAGGTACTAAGCAGTAATACGCAAGCTGAAACTCGAAACATGCTAGTATCAACACCTGCAAAGGGGGATGAAACTGTTGAGCAAGAAGGAGTAGGGACTCCTTCTAAGCGACCTCGCTTCGAGCTTAGCGTATGTACTTAAATTTTATTTTATAATTGTATATAGTTTATGTTGGTGAAATTGGCTCTATTTGTATGTTTAATCTAATGGGAATATTATATTTTAATGACCATATTATATGCCATTGATCTCCAACTACACCATCGTCTGATTGCAGGCTAATTGTATGTAATTCATTGATTTCAGGTACTGAATGATCTCAATGAAACCAGTTTGGAAGCCAGCGATATCAAACCATATCCGGTGGAAAGAGCAAAAATTGTCAAAGCTGAGTGGTTCTGGAGTTCTATTCAGATTGAGGCTTGTGCCGATGAGTCGAGCTACTTATACGACTGTCGTCAAAATGATGAAATAAATAACAGTATTGGAACGCCAAGTTCATTTACAAGTCCTACAGGCTTGGGACTGAGTTTCAGTGACGCAGATGGAACTCCCACATCCGGAACACCTGGATCTGCAAGTCGGCGGAAACGTAAACGACTGCGTGATCTAGTAACGTAAGTTTTAAAAAGTTGATATGAAGAAGTTTAAAGCCTTTAAATTAAAGGTATGAGATTTATCATTTTACTGTCTTAAATGTTTTGTAGCTTGGCACAAGTAGACTTTCCGGCATATGTTGTCGTGGAAGAGGATCCAGAAAAGCTCAATTTAGGAGGAAAATCCTTAGACCAGTGCCAAGATGTCGTGACGGATGTAGAGTATGCAGCTATTTTAAAACGCATAAATGCTGTGTTGACATCGGCCGATTTGAAGACTATGAGTCGCAGACAAATTGAATTTCATCATCTAATTGAAACCGAACGAAATTACACCAGTATTTTAATGATGATTGTTAAGGTACGGAACAGTGTAAATCAGCGAATATTTTTACTAAATCTGTAGTTAAGAAATGAATTAATCGTATGTTTTTTTCTCAAATTGTTAAGCATTTCAAGGAGCCTTGTGAGAAGGATGACCAAGCTGGAGGAAGAATATTGGATACACAGGAAGTGAAAACAATTTTTGGACCGATACTTCCAATTTTTTCTCTTCACAGACGAATGCTACGAGATTTATTTCAGTTGTTAGAAAAGTGGAATGAAGAAAACCTTATTGGCGAAATCTATGTGAAATATGTAGGATTTTTAAATGTCTAAATAGTTTGTATATTATTCTTCTCGGTTGTTGCGTTATATGTCGTGATTAATATGTTGTTTGTTAGGCCAAAGACTTGAGGAAATCCTATGAACCATTTATAAACTTTTTTGAATCCGTGAAAAACGAAATCGTTAGGTGTGAAACAGAGAAACCTAGGTTCATGGCGTTTTTAAAGATTGCTCAATGTAAGTCTTGCTACCATAAAATGTTAGTAAGCCCGCTTCTTAAGTCATTAAGTAATGTAATGTAATATTTTTATCTATAGGCAAACCAGAATGTGGGAAGCAGACGTTAGCAGATTTGATGATAAGACCAGTTCAACGACTACCGTCTACAGCTCTTATCCTAACGAATCTTGCTCGTCATACACCCAAGACAAATCCAGATTCTGAATGGATATCTAAAGGGCTTGAGGCAATTAATCAGGTCAATCAAACCATTAACGAGGAAAAGAAGAGGAATGACGCCCGTGTTGCAATGTTCGACACTTTTCATGAAATCGAGGGATGTCCGGTGGAACTACTTTCTGATCACAGAACACTTTTGCACAAGTTTGAAGTAACAGCTTTAACGGATATGTATGGGCAAAAATATGATCCTCTGATGTTGTGCGTGTTTTCTGATCACATCCAAGTGGTCAAGCGACGAAGTGGGACACAATCAAAAAATCTTCCAACCGCAATATCTGTTGCGAATTTGAGGAGCCCTCAAGTATCAAGAAAATCATATCTTCCGGGCCAGTTTGCCGGACCTTCGAATCAGAAGCGTTTTAAGTTCCTAGAATGGATATGTTTCTCGTACATTAAACGTGTCGTCGAAATTGTCGATCTGTAAGTCGCATCTAAATTGTAATTTTGCTTTAAATAACTCTCAAAGTTTGTTCATTATTTGGATGTTTGTCAAATTTTCTATTACTTGCAATTAGATCTCCACCCGCTTTTGCCTTCATCGTCATTTCGCCAAACGAGCTCAGAGAGCGTGTTCTTGCTTTTACTGTTCCTGACGATTTAAAATGGACGAGGCAATCTATTGTGCAGCTGTTTGCAAAACAAGTTGCTGAAGCTGCACAGAGAATGGATTATGTAAGTCATAGTTGTCATTCTAATTCAAATGTCATTGTGGTGAACCCTCAATAACGTAACGTATTTTTTTATAGGAACATCTTATTGCCAAAGTTGATGCGTCTAGCTTACACATCTCTGAAAATACATCAGTTCTTGAGAAAGCAAGTCGTTTCGCAACAAAGACTAGAAAGAAGGTATAGATCATGGATATTAGCAACTTAGGCTTTCCCTTTCTAAAAAATGTACATGCATTCTAATA
Source organism: Orchesella cincta (assembly GCA_001718145.1). Classification (NCBI taxonomy): domain Eukaryota; kingdom Metazoa; phylum Arthropoda; class Collembola; order Entomobryomorpha; family Orchesellidae; genus Orchesella; species Orchesella cincta. The sequence continues at coordinate 45,111 of LJIJ01001046.1, forward strand.
ACGCAAATTATTGTTGTGTAGGTTGGAAGAGCACTCAGCTTATCCAAGACTCCTAGTAAGTTAAAACGAACTGTGTCTCAAATGATGAGCCCTTTCGGGAGTAGAAACTGTCATCAGGACTCTGATGCTATCTCTCAGTCTTCCGAATCCTCCACACAATCTGCATCGGTTACCCCACTTCGCAGTAATCTTTCCACAATGAGTTTATGGGTAAGCAACAAAAAAAGAGTTCTTGCTGCTATGATGATGAGTCGATCGATGTCATCATCATCTAATAAGCATTTTCTCTCTAATGTGTTTTTGACAGTTTTCATCATCCAAGCGGGGAACAATAGAGAATGGGAATACACCAAAGTCGAGAAAGATTACAACCGACAAAGATCCCAGAAAAGGTTTCTCTGTTATTCAAGAATCATAAAAAGTGAGTCAAGTGTCCTTTATAATGCCCTGGTGAATGACGTATGGCAAAAGTTATTATTTGTTGTTTTTTTTGGTCGAAAGAAGACTTGGTTTGCTTTACAAGCCTTTGGCAATGTTTGTTTCTGGCTTTTAAAACGGTTCCGTTTGTATAATATCATTATTCATCATATTACAGAATACATAAGCAAGACTTTTGCGTTTGCTTGCTTTCAGTTGAAATAAAAAATCGAAAAATTGAAATGAAATTTATTTTTTACAATAAAATGGGCTTGATTAGGCTTTCCGAAATTTAAATACTTGTTACGTAATATTATAGAGAGAGTAAGATTGTTATTATTATTATTATTGGGTTTAACATAATTGTTTCAGCAGCAATTATGTCGATATGTCGTACGAATGAGATCTCGCGAATGTTGAATGTTTGATTTGCGTGAGAGAGAGATAGGAGTTTACTGGGATGTAAGATATAGATATATTATATATTAATTATTTTACTGAATAATTGTTGATTATTTAAAATGAACTATTTTTGACAGTATTTATATCAGCGATGAAAGTCTAAAAAATGTCATATAATAATTTTCATATAATGCAATAAACAAGGCATTACATAAATTAATGCCTTTCGTATTAGCAAAAATATCGGAGCCATGCAGCGAGAAGCTACTAAATTCATTTTGCTCATGCGACTTTCTTCAATCAATCAAGCCAAATATTGTTGTTGTTAAAAGTTAGTAGTGCGGGCTTTGGCTAAGCGATTCTTTGAACTCATTTTCATTTCATTTCAACAAGATTTAACAACATTTTTAGGAACTTTATTATTATTATTATTCTTTAGAACATGATTATTATTTTTCAGAGATCATTTTGTTTGTCATCTTCAACTTAAGTTTAAATATTGGACAGGGAAAAAATCGCACAGCAATTTTTTTTTTAAATCTTGACTTGCTATGGGGTGATGTCTCGAAACAGTATAATAAATTATTATTTTTTAGACCGAAAGAATCGAGGTGCGGATAACGCCTCATATTGATTTTCGCATTCTTTTTCAAACCATGTTTTTTTTACTTGTTAGAAACAAGAAATGAAGTTGATTGATTATTGAGGGTGTATTAGGTTATTCTCAAAGACTCACTCAGAATCCTTCTTGGATGAAAAAGATACTATGGACCGTATTCCTTTCACCGACGTCTACAAAAAACGACAACAACAAAAAACTGACATGTTTATCATAAATATTTTATTGTTATTACACCATGAATTATATTGCAATCGCATTGATCTGATGATGGTTCATAAATATTATAAGATAATATATTATATTTTATATAGCAATTCAATATGAATCAACAATTTTACTATCGGCAAATGCGATAGGATAAAATCCTTATTATTTCCAGTAGTATTTTAAGTAAGTACCTATAATATCATCGTAAATGATTACTTGACTTAAGTATTGTTTGTCGGAGAAAAATTGGTATTGCATGAAAAGGGTGAAAGCTATAGAAAGTTCATTGGAACGGTATGATGTATTATTATTAATGTAGTGGAGTAGCCTATGCATTTATAGGAAATAAGGATGTTGCTGCTGATGGTACACCAAGTTGACATTGACAATATCTTTTTTTGCATCTCATCATCATTATATATTATTATTATATCATATTCTATACTGGTTCTGGTCGCGATATAAGAAGACGAGAGCAGAGAAAATTGTCGCAAGTATCATAATAATAGTAATAATAATATCATTTAGAGTATAATGTAGCTTAGCTTGGGATTGGTTTTAATAATAATGATGATGATGATGATGCGCAGGAAAAAAACCTAAAGTTATTTTGGCATCTACAATTTTTCTTCAGGATATTGTAAAATCTAAATAGCTCTATAATGATTGTATCATTTTTTCTGACAGATTGACAGTGATGTGTTTCGGTTTTCCACAAATACCCAAAGAGAAAGCTAAATATGAAGTAAAAGATGCAAGATTTTATGTAAAGGGAAAGAGAGAAAGAAAAACGAATAACGTTCTAGTGTTTATATGTGGCCTGCACACATATACACGTTTTTATGATAGATTATGTATGCATTTTTAGGGGGAATCGAATCGCAGTTGATTTGAACAGTGAATGAATAAGGTTTCATTAATGTTCACGCTATGTAAGTATTTTTCGATACGAGATTCTCGCTTTTTTCCTGTTTGGATTCTGAATTTGAAATGAATATTATGATGTGCAATTATTGCATTAGTGAATATTATGGTTGGTTGCACAATATAATGGTACTGTAACTGTAGGGTCATCATCACTTTTCATTCGAATAAGGTAAAAATAGGTAGGTAGGTGTGTGTTTCTAAGCCCTTGAATCACTTGTCCCCATTTTCTTATCGTCCCCTGAATTTCGTAGGAAGTGAAAGGAAATTAACCTTCTTTTTGGCACCACTCAAAAAGTCTTTATACATCTCCGACCGGATATATCTTGAGTAGCTGTCACTCTTCATCAAGTGGTACACGTGGGCCTGAAATATAAATGGAGGAGAAAGTAATGAGTATCATTCTGGCAGGGGCTTTTGGGGAAAGAAGAATTTGACTAAAATCTTTTATCATCATCATTGTGGGTGACATTTTTTGGAGGATATGGGTGGATCATATCATATCATTATGATTATATCATGTCATTCAATTTACCAGAGCAGTATCAAAGCTCCATCGATCGGGATTTCCTTCTTGAATATTTTTCCTTGTTTGCTCATAAGAGTGTGAGTCAACATTAACCAGACAGGTTGCATCTGGTGCTAGAAACTCCTGCCATATCTCTTCCGCCCTTTTAGGAACTTCACTCATAGGAAGACGCTTCAGCTCTTGTACTGCTTCCCAGAATCTAACAATAGCAAGCAGGAAATGGGATTGTGTTAGCGTTAGCTGTTAGCTTCTCATTTGCATATTATCTTCAGAATCTATCCTACGACTATGCCTAATCATCATCAGCAGCATTATAGCATCCTAATGATTTCCTTTATAATGTATGTATGTATATTTACTTGAGATTCTCAGCGGAAAATTCTTTCTCCAAGAATTTCACAAAGTGTTCTCGTCCCACTGGGTCCTTTAACAACTCTTCTACCGAGAAGCCCCACCTCCTCACCCTTCTGGCAGGGATGTCTTTACTGAAATCATTAAAACACGCTTTGTTGCACATTTTAATTCAAAAGTAAAGGCATCACAAGAATTATTCGTATATTAATTTCTTACGCTGTTCTTTCCTGATCCCAGAAATCAGTGCTGTCTGACAACCACGGGTTTGACGGTTCTGGAGCGGCGATGAATGGGTCGTATTCTGAGTACATGTCGTAATACGCCATGTGCCTTTGTGTACATTTCAGGAAATTACCCATCGTCAGTATTTTATATCGTGAGATTCGGGTTTTTCACCAACAAAGATTTTTGATAGAAGCACAGAATATTTTTTATATTATGTATGATGAGACACTTACAACTCTGCCACTTTTGAGATTTTTATGGAATGTCTATCCAACTTGTACTTAAGAGATTTGATCTGTTGTTGAAGCTCGGCTGTTGTAGGGACTTTCTGAGCTTGATTACCACTAACGTCTAGCCCTCCGTGACGAGGTCGATTCATTCGGCATACCTTTTTTATGTCCATCTCCGTCGTATTTACACAACCAGGCTGTGTAGCAAGTCAAATGAAGTAAAGTCAGAGTCATAAAATCACTAAACGAATTACTATTTTATCGTATTACAGGGGGAGTAATATAAAAACGGTATACATATATATGGACAGACAAAATACTAAATACAATATATAATACAGATTTAGATACAGATATACCAATATAATAAAAAAGAGAAATTATATACCGAGGGTCTATGGACATCCCAAAATGCTCGCTCTTGACTGTCCAACACCTTCCTTTCCAACTTATCCCTTTTCTTGTCTACCTTACTCTGAGCTTCAGCCTATAATAAGTTGAGTTTATGTTGAAAAGAAGATTATTATTATTATTGAGCATTCATAAAATGTTAATTCAGGACAGGATACCAACAAGTCCATTTTCTTTATAGACACATTAGATTATATAAAGGCATATACAGGAAATAGGTTATCTATATATGGAAAGATTTTGTGTACCTGCATAAAAATGAATTCCCATTTTCTGGAGAACATTTTTTGTAAGCGTGCAAGGTTTTCTGCTTCATAGTCAACCAATTCCAGTCTTGTCTTATTTTGCATTGTTCGTTTACACAAATAAACCGCTGCGAATCAAGTGAAAGTCATTATTATAATTCTAATTATTACTTTCACCACGACCAAATGTCCCAAACAAATATAAATGATGTTGTTTGCTCACCGTAGTCCGAGTTTTCGGGGTCCCAGGAGTTAGATGGCCAGAAATATGGCGTCTGTTTAGCAAAATAATTATTTTAATAAATTAGCTCAAATTAACTGTTCATTACGCAGTTGGATTGAAAAAAGGAAATTACCTGAAAGCGATAAAATGTAGAGTCATTTTTTACAGTGAGGATGTGATCCTCTATGGGAAAAATATAACCGTGGGAGGACAAAAGGTGAGCCAAATGAATAGCTTCAGCTATATAAAATTCACAAAGAAATCCCATAATGATTTGAGGAACCATACGGTATGGTCCATATACCATTTTATCATGACAGCGTATTCTGTATTAGTAACCTACTCTGATCTTCTACGTCCTGATGCTTAATAATCCAGGAAACTAGGTCGCTTCCTGAAACCATAAAGAACATATCTCTAAAATAAGGATTTTGACCTAAAAAGATTTCTAATACTCTTCGTTTCGTTTTGTTACCTGTAAAAACAGAAGGGATTTTAGTAAGAAAACCTTTAACCGTACGGACCGGAACTCCTGTCGACTCTTCTTGCATTTTCTCTATTATTTTTTCCATCTACAAAAATTTATCATCGAATAGAAGATCATTTGTTTGATCAAATAGTTTGAACATTGTTTGACCTTGAGAATTTCTTTCCATTGGTAGTTGCATAAAATATTTACCCTTTTATAAACAATATGATGGGGCGTTTGTTGCCTGTTGGCAACTTCCATTTCTGAAAACTTGGTTGACGCTTTTCCAGCGGAAGTTGCCGGAGAAGCGGTTGTACTGCCAGTGACCTGTTGCTGGGTTGAACAGTTTGCAGAGATAGTAACTTTGGGTTCAGCCTTTTTATTACTACTACTGCTGCTACAGCTCTCCTCTGCTGCCGGTGGTTGCAGCTGCTGAGCCTCCGTTGAGGGCCCACTCGCACTGGGACTTGGACTAGTTCCTCTGTCAATCATCAAACCAAATTATTATCCAATTTAAATAACAATGCACTTTCACTTTTTTACTTGGAGAAAGTTGCTTTCACTTACGTCACCATCAAGACGATCGGCATGCAAAACATTTCTCCCACAAAAGGAATTTACTTCACGAGGGAGGGAAAGTGGTGCACACCACCAAGTAGGTAGTGACTTGCTTTCCTGGTTTGGGCGATTTCTCCTGTATTTTATTTTTGAACGTACATTCAGGTGAAAGCATTCAGTTTCATGTGCACTGGTATATTGTGGTGAGTTCTGAGATTGCCTTTCTGTTGTTGTTGATGATGATGATGATGATGATGATGTGTAAGTTTCAATGTATTTTATAGTAATATTTTAAAAATTAAAATTGAACACTACGTTTGGACTTTATTTGGAGATATATAAGTATTATCCTGTTATTGCGACTGGATTGACTTTTTTGGTATTCATTAAGGTAGGTACTGGTTATCTCAGCAAATAATATTAATAACATTTATATTGACTAATAAACTTGATTGTGAGAGCTATAAATACTGATCGTATTGTTGTTGCATGTCAGTATCCCATTTTCTCTGTATCGTCCATATTTTAATAAAAACTTTCTCAAATCAAGCTCACCGAATAGGACCTATCTTAATACTATTATTAACCATAATTTCAATTCACAACCACTTTTTGCTATTAGTATTTACGTACATAACTTATTCCAACACAACATAGTTATTCCTGTAGCAAATTCCAGTTTATAGCTGAAGCACAGTATTTATTGCAATTGTGGCCAGATCCATATCCACCATGTCTTTTCTTGCCTGTCCACAGTCCAAAATCTGGACATTTTTCAGTTGTTTTCCTTGTAGACTCAACATCCTCACTGGCACCGAGACACATTGCATACATAGACGATTGCAACTTGCTAAGAACCAGAAGCACAATGATGTTCTCAAAGCTCAACTTTTCATACTAAACTTTAATCACAAACTTTGCTGTATTGCAACTCGTATACTCTTATTAGTCGTGCATTAAATACTGCGTCAGCACACTGGTTCCATTAGTTATCTAATCTTACTTACTAGCTAGCAGCACGAAATGCGCTCATAATATGAGCGAGTGCTCTGCAGTTTTGTTTTAAAAAAGCACACGAATAGTTGTTATTTGGGTTCAGTCCAGCACTGTTTCCTCTTTGTATTATTATGCATTATGTATTGTGTGGTTTCCAGTATTTCCTCTCCCACATAATAATGAAAGAAGGACCACAACCAATTGAACGTACGTTCCAAGTGGAAACTGAGAAGAGCAACAAGAAATAATATATTATATCTCACATCTTCTTCCTCTCTTCAATAATGCTCGCTGCTGTTTTTATGAATGACTGACTCACTTGAACTCAGAGTCCATGCAATAATACCAATGCGAGTAGTAGAGCAGAACTGCGAGAGAGATTATTCTTTATTCTTGGAATCGTATAAAGAAATGATAAGAGAGGGAAAGATATGTATACACACAATAACAGGAGCAGGAGTAGCGGTGCATCTTTATATGAACCCTCAAGGCTTGAAGTAAGTAGTTTGAACCTTTCCAGGACTTTCACCGATCCAACACCACCACCATCACACTACCGTCTTGCTTAACACCAGCAGAGTTGGGGAGAAGGGAAAAAGTTGATTAATAATTGAAAGTCCAAATATTGCTATGCACATATCATCGGGAGAAAACGGACTTGCTTTCCTCAGTATTTACCATATATCGTAGTAGACCGACAAGAACCACAAGAGCAACACATTCAACAATATTTTTTGGAGGTTTGATATGCGGATGATTCATGCATCGCTGGTAGTACATTAGCATAACATATCGTCATCTCACATCACATCACGTAAACCGTATGTATCATGCGATGAGCCGAGAAAACAAGAAGAAATGCTCTCTGGCTTCCTATTTTTCTTTTTCAGGAGTAGCAGCAACAGCAGCAGCGGTAGCAAAGCATGTTTTTGTTGTTTTATACATAATACTTATAGATCATAAATGTGAATATATTTAAGGTTCACACATGCTGTTCTGCACACAAACACTGAGTGAGAGAGAGAATTTTTTTTGCAAAGAGATACAAAAATACAATACACACCTACTTTCGTTCCTGGTAAACTTCCTTGGAAAAATAATCTTTCAACCGAATTCAATATCCTTCTCCTTGTGCGGATGCCGTCGTTTGTGTGTACCTTTTACTCTCTTTGAGAGAGAGAGAGTAGGAGTATCAGTATCCTTCCTTTTTTATCGTCAATTCACAAAAAAGAATGGGATCTCAAACCAAACGGAAAACAAGTGGAATGGAAAAGATCTCTCTTCGAAAAGACGAAGGATGAGGAGGAGGCGGAAGAAGAAGAAAAGGAGAAAGTACGAGCGAGCAGCAGCAGCAGTAGTTTCATAGTAAAAATGTGAGACTATGAAACAAAATAAATAAGACTGTTACTCATGCTCCTATGCTCCAGGCTTGACTGACTTGAGTGAAGGAAAGGGAGAGATGAGTTGAGTTGGATTGAGTGAGTGAGAGCGAAAAAGGCAAAGTGATTATGTATATACGCTCATCAGAGATGTGTATTCCAGACCAGGAAAAAATGTTGAGTTGAGAGCAGAGATGATGATTTTGATATAAGGTAGAGAGAGAGAGAGAGATGTACTATATACGAAACGTACACGGTGGGTTCCTCTTTTCCTTTTTACGTATTCTATCCAGGAAGAAAATGACTGGAAGGGGAGAGTAACAAAGAAGAGCAAAGCGAGTTAGTAAAAATAGGAGTAGTAGTAGAGGAAAGGGAGAGCGAGAATGGAATTTTTGTGTGGAAACGATGAGGAGAAGGAATATATTGCAAAATAGCCAAAAATATGTACTCACTATACCACAGGATGGTAAACGTGGACATAAAGGGTTATATACCCCCAAATTGATATAACCCAGACCAGTAGCTGCTGAGAGTCAAGTCAGCTCAGTTGAGTTGGTAGAAAAAAAGAAAGGAAAGTACACGGATGCTATCGGCATCATCGGCAAGAATAATCGTTCCAGTGGTAGTAAGTAGTAAGAGTGTTCACCAAATGTAAGACATGCTCATGCTGCTGCTGCTGCTTCACCATACAATTTTTCTGCAAACTGTTTGTCTTGCTGTTAACATTCATGATATGCGTGGAGAAATGTATGTTCACGTATCGTTTTCTCCTTGGAATGAGAATGACATGTATGTTGTTCTGTATGTTACAGAGAAGTTCTATATAAACCGTGGCCATGATACAAGGCAGCGTTTCAATAACTCGGATAACCACTCAAAGCACACTTCAGGAAGGAAAATATAGTCAATGAAGAAGTACCACTTGTAAGGTTTTATAAATGGAATGTGCATAATGATATTATGTGTATGCTCGTATGATGATATCCCATCGTATGGATATCATATAATATACCAAAATCAACCGCTACAACTGTGTAAAGCTATTTCAGGATCAGGATCCAATAAAGATACCAAAATCTTATAAGGTTGCATAATAGAGTTGGAATGAAACAAAAAAGAGATTGGACTGGAGAGGAGACTACATTAAATTGCTTTAACGCAAAAAAGATACTACTATTACTACTCACTCTTATTCCTCGCTCATCTTAAACCAACTCTCAAACTCGCATTGTTCGATACGAGACAAAATTCATTTATAAACGAAATCAAAGCCCATGACAAACATTTCTTGGTAAATCTAAGACGGGGTACACTTTGGTAGACCACTTCCTCGACTCACTCTCGAGAGTAGAGGCAAAACTCTTCATTCCCACTAGAGAGCCAAGTAAAGTTGGAGCGGGAAGGACAGGAGGGCGAGTGGTGGTTGGTAGACAAGTTTATCCCGTCTTCATTTTTATTTTAAGGTTACACGATCATGATGTTGATGATGGTGGGCACATTTGATATTAGTTTTGTTGAGAAGTTTGAGAACTCATTACATTTTTAGTAGTTTGCTTGAGAGAAAAGTAATGAAATATGATGTACCGCTTGGAAAACATAAATATATTATTGCTCAGTTCATCTCATCTCCCTCTCCTAATTCGCAATCTTCCTCTTGTTCCTCAGTCTCTGACTATCTCATCTCACAATCAGCTCCTCTCAACACACACCAACAGCACCAGCATTCCACAAGAGAAAAAGGGAATGATTATGTTAGCACATTTTGGTGTGTACCTAGTAGTACCTAATGGTTGTAATGTAATGCATATATACACACATTAGAGTTGGAGTCGTCGTGTAGTCTTGTACAAAAGGAAATAATAATTGGTCAGCAGAGCAGTCAGTTCTTCACTCCACTGGCTGTGCTCTCTCTCTCTCTTTAGAGTACATATTTATAGTTCTGAATTATAAAGGTTTTATGCAGAGAGCATGAGAGAAAAGGAGATCGTGATGGAGGAACAACACGTTTCCCAAAATGTTTATGAAACATGCCTTGTTATATCACTTATATGAAAAGTCGAAGTCAGCTAACTTCATTGCATTACTTTAGTACTCAACTCTGGCTGCTAAAGTAGAGGAACGTTATATATATATATATAATATGCATCTACCATTAATATCCAATTCTCCACACAACCTCATATAAAACATGGGAAAACTTTGTTTTCGAAGAATGTCGAAAACGAAACTTTGGAGTATAGGAGGAAGTCGTAAGTCTTCGTGAGAGGGAGAAGAGCAAGCAAAGTTAAAAGTAGGAAAAGTGAGAAAAAAATCGATATTATTCCTTGTCCTCCATCTACTTTACCATTTACCACTACTAGTGCTCTCCCACCACCCTCACCTAAAACACATCATCGTGCCATGCCAATACCAGTAAAACTCTCTCTTTCTTTCTTCTTCTCATGCAATGCGAAAGGATATCATATCCTCTTTCCCTATATAGGCCTGGCTTACTTATGTGGTTGTGTTATATATACCATGTATGTACCTATGCATCAAAATACCTGTTCACCTTCTCTCCTTTCTTTTTCCTTTATAGGATAGAGGATACCTAACTAACTTGGTTGTTGTTGACCATGTTTGGGGCAATGGGAATACACCATATATAATCCACAGGATTAAAATAATACTCACCGTAACATTTTGTATATTTTCATAGCTTTCTTTCTTTTGTATGAAAATGGAGAGTTCTATGTGGAGGAAACGATACTCGGATATTCCCCTTTCATTTCATATACACCGTGCTTCTCCAACTCCAACTTCCAATACATTATTGAGTCTTTTAACGAGCTCCATTTTCCAAGGCACTTATCTCTGCAATTTGATCTTGCTTCCAAAAGTTCACCTTATATAGTTTTGTCTCTTGCAGGTTTAGCACATATAGAGATATGAGTCGGTGAAAATCAGCAGCGGGATGGGATTTTTTCCGGATGATATGGTTTGAGGCCAATGGTTGGTAGGACATTGGGTATTATTACAGGAATGCCCTAGTGTATATGAATTTGAGATGTTGGAGTAGTTGGAGGTGAAATGTGAAACGTGTTGATCAAGAGCTCTAGTAGTTGATACACCTACACACATTCTGGCTCAAGAACTTTTTGCTGGACGAACGAAGGAGTTGCTTACTATATACAATGAGAAATTCTGGGGGTAAAATGAGATCATACTTTTTTATAGGGATATGGAAAGGAGAAAGTCTAAAAAAAATCGGACGCTCAACTTGTGACCTGAGGAGTTTTCTCACATGTTACCTTACACTTACGTACGTGTGCTTTCTTTGGATTATGCATGTACATAAATATGTACATCAAACAGGAAACGCTAACATTTTTATAGTTTACTAAGAGCATTTTTTCCACAGGCAGACTCTGAGACTACTCATTGTAACATTTTTCACTGCTAGTCGCTGTCTGAAAGAAAAGCACTTAGCCTCCTTGTGTGCTTCACTAACATTACTCTCGCTTTACAAAACGTAATGTAAATCCGGAGATGAAAGCAAAGCCTCTTCAATCCTTTTGTAGTGCTCTTTTGAAAGATTTTGCATGAAAATTGAGACGTTACTTCAGGAAAAGGTGGATGCAAATGCTAATATGTATTGCTGCCGGAGCGTTTTTTTTTCTGGTGTCATAATAATTCGTTCGTAGGTTTCAGTCAGTTGCTTTGAATCATGGGAAACGGAGAACAAAGAGAAAGAAAAGGGATACACATGAATGACTGATATGAAAAGATGATGCACATGGGATCAAAGGAAAACCGTATGTAATTATAATTATGAGTGGTGGATGCAAGTATAAAACGTATGATGATGGGATGAACTAGTAGTATTTCTCAGTACATTTTTTTCGGAGACTCAAAGGAGAAAGTGTAATTTGATAAACGTCTAAAAGATGATCACAACAAACAGCGTTAAGAAAAAAACTTTCCTTTGTAGTAATACTAGTTGCAGCTTTTTGTACTTGTGTTTCAAACTTTAGTCACATCCCAAAGGACGTAACGAAAATTGTCGATGGGAAATGAGCTCTTTAAAAGAGATACAATAAATTGAAGATAACAATATAAAACGTATACGCTATCAAACACAAAGGTTCATGAATGCCCTACTTTCCTAGCTACACTTTCAAAACGTCAGTATAATTTTTGCATGAAAATAGTGTCTATAGCATTATGACTAGGATCTTTCATCTGCTGCTGCATGACAATACGCTAGCAAAACGGTAGGAAAATAAATTAAACTAAAAAATTTGTTCATCCACGTTCATCTTAACCAGTCTTTATTTCGTTTGTCAATCTGTCAATCAACGTTATAAAAATATAAACAAAAAATATAACAGTTTTCAAAGGATATTTTGCATAAATCAAGATTTCTGTAAGCAAACTCGTAGCTCTTTGTTTCCTAAAATGGAGTTGATTGAGGCAACATCATGAATGTCCACAGTTTGGGCGTGATAACAGTGTTAGCACCGTCGTAATCTTCTGACTCTGACAAGTTGACTTCGTGACGACGTGAAGCTTCTTTGAACGTTACGCGGATAAAATGATTCTTAAAGTTTTTCCACCGAGGACTGCTTGAACTGAAGCTCTATGTTGAGATTAACGGAGCCCGGAAACTCATTGAAACCAGCGAGAACATTTTGCGCAACTGTCACTGCTTCCTCGTTTAGATTGTCTGGTATTGGTAAACTATCAACGTTAGCGCCAGGTTCCCCTTTATACACAATACCGGTGAACGCTTCGGACGACCAGGTCTTCGCTTAGGTAATCCAGAGGTCTGACAGACTTTTTCATGCTGACGAAGAGTTTTTATCTTTCGAAAGTGTCGATTGCAGATCCCACAGACATAAGCAGCTCCTTGTAATGTATTCAATTTCCAAACATTCTTTATCAAACTTTCAGTCACCAATATAAAATCAACTCAATATCAAAGTTCGTGATAAGAAGCTCTTTAATTTTTTAATGTTAGTATGAAACATGGTACTTACGTCTCTGACCTTTCGGATTCGTATGCAGCTGCATATGTCGTTTCAAATTATGCCGAAGTAATGTAAAACCGCAAACTGTACATTCACAAGTAGCATGTTTCCGTGTAATTGGATTTTTTTTCTTGGGTTTCTTCAAAAACTGCTCTTCAACATCAAGCAACTCGAATTCTGTTGGTAAAAGTAAGTTAAAAAAAGTAGTGCCGTAGTCAAATAACGTAATTAGACAGGTGATACGATGTATTTACAATCCACATACCTACGTAAAGTGGGTATTCATACTTCACTGTAGTTCCATTTTCTCTTATATCTCTAGCCTTTTCTTTATCTAGTTTAACGTTAGGAAGACTGTCCTGCACATCTTGATACAGGCCCTTGCGAAACTCCGCTGGGAGTGTTTTATGGGAATGTTCCTCTTGCCAGTGTTTTCTCAATGTTATAAGATTACGATGACCAAACCGCTCTTCAGGACACTCGGGGCATTTGTGTTTAAACATTGCTTCAAGTAGTGAAGTAGGATCGTGACGAAGTATAGCACAAATCATTGCTTGATTTTTAGTATAATATGGCTTTCCACAAATTCCACATCCAAAAGTCTTCTCTACTTCCCGGTTTTCAGGAATAGGTATATTGCGATGTTTCTGAACGCGATGGTTATTTAATTCATTAAACATTACAAAAAATTTTCCACAGTATCGACATTTAAATGGCTTCTCTTTCTTTTCTTTCAGTTTGTGCCGTTTCAGGTGGGTTTGCAAACATTGTGCAGTTCGAAAACGGTTTCCACATTTATCACATTCAAATTCTTTCTCACCAGTGTGAAGGGTCATGTGCTTCGTAAGCCGTGAGGGTAGTTTAAAAACCTATAAATAAAATACAGTAAGGTTAAGTTAAAGTTTTGTTTTCTTAAAAAATGTCCTCCCGTAATTATTATTATGTCATACGCGATCACAAACGTTGCACGGCCACGAGTTTTTAAACATAAAACGTGGCTTCGACGGACGAGGACGCTTTGAGGGATTCTCATGTACATTCTTAACATGTGTACGCAAACTGCCAGAATGTTTAAATGGTTGCTGGCAAATATGACAAGAGTATGGCGTTTCTCCTGCAATTAACACAACATTAGTATTAACTAGTATTAAATTGGTATTGTTGCATTGCATTAAATATAAAAAGTTCAACTTACCCGTGTGAACGCGCATATGTTTTTTAAGGCTACATCGTTGGTCAAATCTTAAATCACACTCTGTACACGGGTAGAGAACTTTTTCAACTTTCACTTCCGGTTCCGGTTTACGTATTCCTTTGGAATGATG